>JALIGW010000003.1:66527995-66832995 GCA_023053685.1 Diadophis punctatus similis
CCACTCAGTCTTGTCTGGGTTGAGCCTGAGTCTATTCACTCCCATCCAGACCCTTACATCGTCCAGGCAGCGGCACATTACATTAACTGCTTCACTGAACTGACACGGAGTGGAGATGTACAACTGGGTATCATCAGCATACTGCTGATACCTCACCCCGTGTCGTCGGATGATCTCACCCAACGGTTTCATGTAAATGTTGAACAGGATGGGAGAGAGGACCGAGCCCTGTGGCACCCCGCAAAGCAGGGGCCTAGGGGCTGACCTCTGCCCTCCTGTCAACACCGACTGCGTCCTGTCGGAGAGAAAGGAGGAGAACCACCGAAGAACGGTGCCCCCCACTCCCATCTCCCCGAGACGACGCAGAAGGATACCATGGTCGATAGTATCGAAAGCCGCTGAGAGGTCAAGTAACACCAAGATGGAGGAATGACCTCCATCTCGGGCTCGCCAGAGATCATCCATCAGAGCGACCAAAGCAGTCTCCGTACTGTAGCCGTGCCTGAAACCCGATTGAAAGGGATCCAGATAATCCGTTTCCTCCAATAACCGCAGGAGTTGGAGCGACACCACTTTCTCGACAACTTTACCCACGAAGGGTAAGTTGGAGACTGGACGGAAGTTCTTTAAATCCGCTGGGTCCAGGGAAGGCTTCTTGAGGAGGGGCCTCACCACCGCAGCTTTTAAGGGCTGCGGGATGGACCCCTCTCTCAAAGATGCGATCACAACCGCCTGGAGCCAGCCGCGTGTCACCTCCCTGCTAGCCGAAACCAGCCAGGAGGGACACGGGTCCAATAAACAAGTGGAGGCGCTCATCGCTCCTATGGCCTTGTCCACATCCTCAGGAGTGATAGGCTCAAACTCCGATATAACAGAACTATCCTACAAAACAGGAAAAGTGAAAAGAATCTATTCAATATTGATTTTTTTATGCCTGACAGGTATCCATCTTATACTATCCAATTACTAGATTAATAACAAAATGTTCTGTCAAGTTATGTTAAAGGAACTTAAATTCTGAATTGGCCAATCCCAATTTTATTGAGCATTTTTGCATTTTCATAATAATTTCCTGATTTTTTTTAAAGCCGATACATCCAACATGAGGCAGAGAATCAATGCTGACTCTACACAATTGTTGACCAAGATTAAGCATTCGAACTTTGTTTGTTTGTTATCCTATAATACCACAAATGCAGAGAACTGAATATGAGAACAGAAAAAAAGTCTTTCAAAACACAAAAATCAGATTATTCAGATGAAGAAAAATATCTCAGAATATAAATTGGCTTAACAGTGACTGTATTAATATCTTATGTATATTATGTGACATTCTAGTCTAATGCAAAAAACAGGGTCTCAGAAAATATTTTGATAGAATCAAGGTGGAGAAAACTATAAAGCCCGTGTTAATGTTTCTGATACCTTGACTAGATTGCAAATATCTGCAGTTTCCAGTCATACGTTCTACTCTTGCAAATAGTTCCAAAAACTAATTTACTGTAATATGACTCTAAGAATGATATAGATAATCTGGCTATTTCAAGATAATTTGATTACTTTTGTATATGGATTTAATATCTACTCTAGTAATCTATCAATGTGTTAGGCATGCCGGTGGGTGCCAAGAAGTCTAAAATTAAACCATCTTCTTGGAATCCATTCATATTTCTGAGCCATTTAGACAAACTCCCCTGAGCAGCTTTCAAAGCATCATTTCCCATCAACAATAAATTTGAATATAATAACATTTTGAGGGAGGTAAAAGGATGCACCTGGATTAGTTGACATATTCTGCACTGCAGCTAACAGATGTAGAGCAACCTTAAAAACGCTTATACTGAAAGCTGGATAATCATTGAATTGATACAGAATACACACACACACACACACACACACACACACACACACACACACACACACACACAAATATTGCTAAAATAGAATGTCCAGCCAACTGATGGTTAGAGCTGAACATCATTTTGATGACCACAAATCCTTCCTGCATTTATGTAAACAAAACAAAACAAAATAAAAACAGAATTTTTGGTTCAATCTTGAACCATTTCAAATTCAGAACATAAATGAGGCTGAGAATGGAGACTGTTTTGACTCCTTTCTGAATTTATATCCACTTAAGAGGCATTTGAGAAAAGAATATCAATGGAAGATTTATGCACCTGCAAATTATTTTTCATTAACATAGTTTACAAAGTTGTATATATCTTTAAATGTAGAGTACAATCTCATTTCTAGTAAAACCTTGATTAGAGAATACAACTATATTTTTCTAATGGTCTGTAAAACAAAGCAATTGCTCCATACAAAGCAATTCTTTGTGGAGATTAAAACAGAATTTGGATAAATCAAGATGTACAGTATTCTGATTTGGGGTAGAAATAGCACAATTCATATTTATTTGGAATGTGAGATGCAATATTTAAATATTTTCAAAATAAATCCATTGTGGTAGAGGTCTACTATTTCACAAGAAGATAAAAGATAAAAATGAAATAATATAAGTAAGATTAAAAGAAAAGGAAAATGATAAATGTGAAAAAGAAAAAGAAAAAAGGAATGGAGAATTAAAGAAGCGATTTCAAACTGTCATTACAGCAATTATAATCAAAATTGTTATTCCTCTGCTTTCTTATATATAACTATAATTCCATTGTCTCCTTATTCAACAATCATCCAATCTAAAAACCATTATTTTAGTTCTTTCAACGTTCTGCAAAATGTTCATAAAAGGTTCGGTATTTATTTATTTAATTTAATTTATCAAATGTGTATGCTGCTCATTCTCACAGCATGTATTCCACAAAACTACTTGTTATTTTGTTTTCATTATTTTGTACCCATCTTGCTGGGCGATGAAATGGTATCCTCTGATGTAAATTTGTCTGTAATAAACAAGATATTCTTCACATTGTTATTCTCCCTTTAGAAATAACAATTTTTCTTTTCAGATTTATAATCCTTAAAAGGGGATTATATTATATAAAAATATTCATCATTTCTGTTCTTGGTTATTATTATATTACTTGTGGGCCTTGTATAACTTCTAAGCTATCAGATATTATTCATACCTATTTGTATACTATAAGCAAACATATGTCTTAGATATGCCTTTTGTGAAAAGGTTTTTGGAGAAAATATTATTTTACAATTACTTACCATTGCCTCAACATAGTACGTCAGAACATCAGATAGAGATAAAACCTATCCAGTTGATTTTTTATATCAGCTTATGTAGTATTGTTTTGAACTAATATATGAAATACGCTTCAAATTTTCTTAGAATTCTTAGAATAACAGAGTTGGAAGGAACCTTGTAGGTTATCCAGTGCAACCCCCTGCTGAAGCAGGAGACCCTGCACCATTTCTGAAAAGTGGTTTTCCAGTCTCTTCTTCAAAGCTTCCAGTGATGAAGCACCCACAACTTCTGAAGGCAAGCTGTTCCACTAGTTGATTGTTCTCATTGTCAGAAAATTTCTCTTTATTTCTTGGTTAAATCTGTCCTTGATCAGTTTCTATCCATTGTTCCTTGTCTGGCCTTCAGGTGCTTTGGAAATTAGGTTGTCCTCCTTTTCTCTGTGACAACCCCTCAAATATTGGAACATTGCTATCATGTCACTTCCTGGTCCTTCTCTTCACTAGATTAGCCATGCCCAGTTCTTGTAACCGTTCTTCATATGTTTTAGCCTATAGGCTAAATCATCTTTCTTGCTCTTTTTTGTACTCTTTCTAGAGTCTCAACATCTTTTTAATAGTGTGGTGACCAAAACTGGATGCAGTATTCTAGCCCTTACTAAGGCTTCATAGAGCAGTACTAGGAGCAGTACTAGGAGCTGAGATAGCGCAGTGGTTAAAAGCAGCATTGCGACCTTCAGCTGATTGCTAGTTCAGCAGTCCAGCTGTTCGAATCTCACTAGGCTCAAGGTTGACTCAGCCTTCCATCCTTCCGAGGTGGGTAAAATGAGGACCCAGATTGTTGGGGGCAATATGCTGAACTCTGTAAACCGCTTAGAGAGGGCTGGAAAGCACTATGAAGCGGTATATAAGTAAAGTGCTATTGCTAAGTGCTATTACTAGTACCTCATGTGATCTTGATAAAATTCCTCTGTTAATGCAATTTAGGATTGCATTGGCTTTTTTGGCTGCTACCACACACTGCTGGCTCATATTTTATTGATTGTCCACTAGGACTCCAAGATTCTTCTCACAGTTACTGATATTAAGCCAAGTTTCACCTAATCTGTATATGTACCATATTTTTTGGAGTATAAGACGCACCTTTTTCCTCCCTAAAAGTGGCTGAAAATTCAGGTGCGTCTTATACTTCGAATGTAGCTTTTTTTCCAGCCCTAACTAGATGCTAACAGATCTTCCCAGCTCTTACCTTGCAGGCTCTTTCATTGTTACTCTCTCAGAAGAATGTTTTCCAGCCCTAAGTCTTTGCAGGTTTTTTTTTCATTGCTCTACTTGCTCCAAAGAAGTTGTTTTCTAGCCCTAACCAGGTGCTAACGATCTTCCCAGCTCTTACTGGCTTGCAGGCTCTTTCATTGTTATTCTCTCAGAATGTTTTTTTAAGTCTTACCAAGGAGATAAAATAATGTGCTGCAGCTGCTCCGAATAAGTTTTTTTTTAGCCCTAACCAGGTGGTAACGATCTTCCCAGCTCTTACTGGCTTGCATGCTCTTTCATTGTTACTCTCTCAGAAGAAGGTTTTTTAAAGTCCTAACCAGGAGATAAAATAATGTGCTGAAGCTGACCAGACTAAGGATGCTAGCCAGATGAATACCTGGTAGGCAGATTGTTTTTCCCTATTTTCCTCCCCAAAAACTAAGGTGCGTCTTATACTCCGGTGTGTCTTATACTCCGAAAAATACGGTACTTTTGGATTTTTGTTGCCTTTTAAGTGTAAGACTTTATTTTTGTCTACGTATTTTTGCAGTGGCATTGTCCAGTAAAACCCATTAAGAAGCTTAGTATTTCTCCTGTATCTCATTAGCTAAAGAAAATGGGGCTACCTTTATACATTGATTCCTTGGATCTCAAAAATGCTGAAGACACAAACATTTCTTCATTAATATACCTCAAATTCTGACTATCTGTTTAGGGAATGTTTGTTCAAGGGCGGATACATTTTTCACTGATAAAACATATCAATAGCCTGTTGTGATACAAATTTCAATGCTTGTTTGTAAGAAATGAGCATTAGATTTGGCCAAGGGCACATTCTAAACAGAAACAGAATGTCTTAAACCAAATCCAGGCCTGAATGAGGTGAAGTAGAATCTTCTTAAGCTTGAGACGCAGATACTTTTCAGTCTGAGATACCTCTGAAACATGAAGTAGGGCTTCTACTAGTTGAAACCAAATTTCTTAGAGCTCTTAGAGCAGCCAACATGGTCAAAATTGCTTGGGAAAATGAGAACACGTGGGGCCATCTCTAATGCAATGAAGTCTTTTCCCCTCAGTTTCTTAAAATGCAAGGGAGCGCTACAAAATGCACGTCAATATAGTTGATTACCCTATTATAAGGAAAATAAATGTTGCTAGTTATTTTTGAATTTGAATCATTTCACAAATTTGCATGATATTAAGACAAATGTTTGCATTTAGTTAATGAAACAAAACACAGCCTTATCTTTGACAGACAGGAATCATGAAATTGAGACAGTTGCCTATAACATTTGTTAACTCAATTAAAGCTTAGGGCTTTTAAATACCTTCTTAATAGACAGATGTTTTTCTATCATTTATTCTTTAGATGCTTGAGTCTCCTGGACTTGCAGATAGGACAACCATTCCAAGTCATTTGTTCCCTTCTTCATTTTTGTCTGAACACCAGATATAAGTATTGCATTATAATTGTTACAAATAATAAGCTATTATTTTAGATTATTGATACATGTGATTTTCTCCCTGTTAACTTTATGAACAATATTCTGAAATTAAGGAGGATTGAATTTTGCTAGGATCAAACAGTATGCCACTGATTTATTACAGAGCAAAATAATTTCAGAATACGCTTTACAGCTTATTGTTTATTGTTTATTAAACGCTTTGGGCTTTCAGGTTTTTCACAATATTCTGAGTTTTTGTCATTCTTATAAAACTATTATTTTAATGATTCAGGCTAATCATAAGGAATATGCAATTAGGGGTCCTTGGTGCTCTCTAATCTTGATTTTAACAACCAAGCTCAGAAAGCACCAAGGACCCCTCATTTCAACCTGAGCTACCGAAATTCTCCTCTACCAACACCTGGGGTGGGTTCTAAATTACCTCGCTGCCCGTGGGCATGCCTCGTGGGTGTGTGCACTTTGCGCGCGCGTGGATGCACAGTGCCAAAAAATCCCCCCCGAAAGCCAAAAACAAGATGGCGACCACTTGCATAGTGCCAGAAACTCAGCTTCTGCACATGCTCAGAAGAAAAAAAAATCAAAAAATTCAAAAAATAAAATAAAATAAAAGTAAAATAATCATTTTTAAAAAGCCAAAAACAAGATGGCGACCGCATGCACAGTGCCAGAAACCCGGCTTCTACACATGCTCAGAAAAAAAATTCAAAAAAAATATAAAAATTAAAAAAAATATGGCAGCGCCCACAGACCGGCACCGACTGAACCGGTTCTGTTCATGACATCGTGACATCACCAGCGGGTCACTAACAGTTTGGGTGAACCGGGCCAAATCGGGAGGAACCCACCTCTGACCAACATGTGTAATTTCTAAAACAATAAATTTAAAATTTCAACAAATTTATCAACGCTTTACAAAAAAGAAAAGAATTTGATGAAGTTAGATGTTTTTTTCTATTAGCTTAATGTTCCATGTTTAGTTAGTTAACAAAATTTTTGAGCCATATGGAAGAAATAGGGAAGGAATTATAAAATAGGCAGTTCTTCTATAGACTGAAATAAATAAATCAGGTATGGCACCTCGCTTTTTCTAAGACTGTTTTTAAAGTAGTCTACCAACCTTGCTTATTGAAACTTTGAACACTGTAATTGGGATAATAATAGCTGTTTCATTGGTGAATATTGATATTAAAATATTACCAGAGATTCTTGTTGTCTCCAAAATGTTCTTCTAAGTTTGGTAAATAATGATCAAGATTTATTCATCACAGATAAAAATCTGATATTGTTAAAAAATATTAGCAGAATTAAGTATGGTAGGTCCTTATAATTATCTCTTTGAATTCAGGGAAAATCTCTAACAAAATCATTGGGCAATACCTATTTTTTATTATTTCAAAATGCCCATTTCATCATAAATATTTAAATGGATTGTAATCCTTATTCTTCTCTGAAAAGAAAGATGAAGATTAATGAGATTTTCTTTAAGGGCTTTTTATTAAGAGGAATATTTATCCTCACTAACTTTTATTGTCAGATTTGTGTTGCACAGTTAAAGAAATTGGGAATACTCGAATGATAAATGCAGGAAAGGAGAAAAAAGAATAAGTCCACATGCGGATATTATATTGGCATTCTTTAAGAAGTCTTCCAAAGCAAAAATTAATTAAACCAATTGATGGCTTTCAAGCTCTTTCTGGATATAATATTAATTGTAAATAGGAATGGATGGCATTTTCTCTGGCCCATTTTGATAGTTCATAATTTATTCTGAGCTTAAAATATCCATATACCTCAATTGGTTATTTATGGCTAATAAGGGTGTGCAGTACTTTAGCTATAAAGGGGAAAGATGGTGATTGGAAGACGAATGTAAATGATTTCCCAATGTCTTAAAGTGGCCTTGTCTTTTCTCAAAATTGGAAACCAAAAGTTTTCAGATGAAAAAAAAAGTGTTTTTGTAAGACTATTTTGCAGCCTCACTTGAGGAAGACGAGGTGAAAGTACAAGTGACAACTGCCTTAGATGAAGAAACAACCATAACTGGCCTCAGGATAAGTGCCAAAAAATCATTTATGCGAGCTCCATCACACAGATATGGGGAATTACACTCAGACCACAGCAACTTGAAGAAGTACAAAGGTTTACCTACTTGGTTAGTGTAATTAACTAAAATGGAGATGCAGAGCTGGAGGTCAAGTGGCCCATTGGAAAAGCAACACTGTTTTCCAAAAGATAAATAAAATTTGGTTAGATCACTGATATCTAAATTCCATCTACTTGCTTCTATAGTGATACTGACAGCCATTTATGCCTGTAAGATCTGGAAGGGGTCAGCAAGTATTAACAAGAGACTCGATGTCTTCCAACAAAGATGCCTTCGCCAAATTCCAAGGATTTGCTATTTTGATAATATTAATACTGAAGAAATGTTTCAAAACAGTTTCTCCTGCAAATTACATAACATTGTTGCACGCAGAAGGCTCCAAATTTCAGGTCATATTTTGAGTATGGATCAGGGGTGGATTCCCCCCGGTTCGGACCAGATCGCCTAAACCGTTAGTGACCCACTGGTGACACGATGATGGCGTCACGGATCTGGTTTGGTCGGTGCCGATCCATGGGCACCGCCATCTTTTTTTGGGATTTTTTGGTGAATTTTTCCGTGTTTGGATGGCTCCTCCTCTTCAGCGGCTTGAAAAAGTGCCCTCCCACTCGCTCCTGGGTTAATACACACCTTTATTTCTTCGCCCGAAGCACAGCTGATCAGCTCCTCAGCTGTGTTTCGGGCTGAATCCTGCTACTGAGCATGCGTGGAAGTGAAATTGCAAGTGAAACGTCGCGATGCAAACCGGTGGCGAAGGTAAGTGGAACCCATCCCTCGTATGGATAACAATTGAATCCCCAAGATGGCACTGAGACGGACTTCTTCTGAAGCCAAACAACACCCTCGAATACATGGTTAAGAACGTTCATGGAAGACTTCAAGACTCCAACCATCAGATGGGAAGATGCTGAAATACTCACCCAAAATTGAAAAATGCTGGAGATCCCGTGCAGCCCAACATGTTACATAGCATGGAAAAAAATCTAATGCTAAAAAAAATGAGAACTGCAAGATTTGTGGGGGATTTCATCACCGTCATCATCACATAATGCCTTGTTATATACTTTAGGTAGCCATCAATTTAAATAATACAGAACAATGAATATATGTCAAATAAACTAAATAATAATAACTGATTAAACCTGTACGCTACCTAACTGTCAACAACTCTGGGGCTTCACAACCACCAAACAAATAAATTACAGTAAAATTAATATAACTTTAAAAATATGTTACGGCAAGCATGATGAAGTATGGAGTCTCTATCACCAAAGGCCTGGATGCAGAACCTACACTTTTTAGAAACTTTAAAACAAAAATAGCATCTGGCGTTATTTTCCAAATGCAGTAAATTATGTGCAACTCACAACAATCAGGAAAATCAACACATTGTAATGACAAATTGATATTTTATGGCCATTACATTATATTAAACCTACTCCTGAAATAATTCAGCAGTGAGGGTTACTTGGAATAATTAGTTAGCAGAAGAATACTGCATAATAATAGGAAGCACATTATCCAATCAGCTAATTCTATATGACCTTTAGCAAAATGTGAAATAACTTCCATTTTACTAGAAAATTCTTTTTTATATCTGATTGCAGGCACAACACTTGCAGTCTATTTTTATATACAAGGTATGCTAAATATAACTCAATTAAATTATATCTACTAAAAGAAATCAATACTATCTCATCAGCTAATGAGTAGAAATAGTCCTTAACTTACAACTGTTCATTTAACGACAGCATGAAGTTATGACAGACTCTGAAAAGTGATTTACAACCTGTTCTTAAAGTTGTAACCATCTCATGTCCTCTACAATCACATGATCACAATTGGATCCTTGGCAAGTAGCTCATATTTATTATGGTTGCAGCATCTTGAAACCTTCATAGCTGGCTTCCGACAAGCAAAGTCAATTGGGGAAGCCTCATTCTGGGCACATAAATATAATAAATTGTGGTTAGTCACATAGGTGTTTAGACTGGATTTGGCATTTTTATCCACCCATTGAGTCCTCTCATAGGATAGGCAGATGTTGTTGTTTAATAATATTAAAGGTATCATTACAGAATTTAAGCTGTTCCTAATCAAGATGCCCTTTGCAATTGACCGATGAGGATTTTGTCATTGCAAATTTAGTTTAAGGTGTGCGCCAGTTATTTTGGTATGACACCTAGGCCTCTATTACTATTGATACTATCTTTGCTTTCTTTTGCCAGTCATTCTATTTCTAGTTGTTCTTCTACTTGCAGATCTTTATATTTTGTGTTCCTCTCTCTATTTCCAGGTATTGCAACATCCACTACACTTTTTTGTTTTTCATATAAACAATTCTTGTGTTGATTGGTGTGTGTGTGGCGGGTGCTTGTCTATTTAAATTCTAAAGTCCCAGAGCATTTAGTTTCTTTGTTGTTATGACTATTTTGTGATCCCACCAGTTATTGCATGCAGGCAAATGGTATTTCTTGCAGATATTCCCTTGCACAATTGTTGCCACTTTTTCATGTCATTGTTATAATCAACCTGTGTGATCCTCTATCAGAAGCTAACCAAATGGTGCACTGTTTCTTCAGCTTCTTCACAGAGACAGCATTTGCTGTCTATTGCTATTTTCTCATTCCTGACTTTGCATGCTTTTGTTCCTAAGATTTGGTTTTGTACAGCTAGAATTAGCCTCTCTGTTTCCTTCTCTAATGTTCCTGCTCTTTTCCGTTGCCAGATCTTGTTATTATTTCTTTGGCTGCTAGGTTTTTTTTAATGTACAGCCAGGTACTATTTTACCTTGTCATGTCTCTTTCTTATACTTCATTGGTGATTCTTATAGGCCAGTTTGGTCTATTTGGTATTCAATAAGCCTTCAAGGTATTCTAGTTTCAATGCATTTTGTTCACTGTCCTTCAGATATTTTTCCAATGCCCTTTTATCTTCTTCCAATGTATGATGCACTTACAATATTTCATGTCCAACTATGTTCCTTGGTAAATAAGAGTCTGTCAATGTTGCTGCAAGGATGAAGGACATGATTCATTGTCATTATTTTTTCTGATCTTCTTAGCCAGATCTTCTAGTGTTCTGGACTTCTTGACTACAGTACACTATTCCAGCTGTCTATATAATAACTGGAATTGTTGAGGTATCAGTATTTCTGCCTCTGGTTTGGATTTCAAGATCTTCTTCACGTCATGACGATCTTCACTATTAATAGTGTATTCACTATTAATCTTCTTCAATGCACTTGATGTTGTCAGCCTGAAGGATACCCAGATATTTGTTGAGACCTTTTTATCCACTTATTTCAAAGGCATCTTGACTCCTTCAGTTTTCACTAGTTTTCTTTGCTGATGGTAAGGTCAGCACATTTGTTCAGTCCAAACTCCATTATAATATCTCAGCTGAATATTCAGACATCATTGAGCAGAAATTCCATTTCAGATGGTCTTTTTCCATTTAGATTCAGATCATCCATATAAAGGAGGTGAAGTAGCCTGATGGGGTTTTTTTTATGTTTGTTAGCCATTGATTGACTTGTTCAGTATAGTTGACAGAAGAATCAATGCAATGATAAATAGTGGTGATAGTATGTCTCCTTGAAAGATTCCTGTCTTGATATTAACCTCTTCCAGTCTATCACCATAGACTAGCAACTGTGTCTTCCATTGTGACATTGATCTCTGCACTGAGCTTTTGATATTTCTTACACCTGTTATTTCTAGGCACTTGATTATCCAATCATGTGGCAGAGATTCAAATGTCTTCTTGCAATCAATCCAAACTCTTTCAAGTTTCTTCCTTCTCTTACAGTTTTCCAAAACAATCTTGCCAATTGGCAGCTAATATTTTGTGCCTCTGCTTCTTAGGAAGTCTCCTTTCTGCTCAGAGTTTTCTTTCAACCTGATGCTGTTGGACTACATCAGCTACTATACATCTTCTTGGCTATAGCTGTTATTTGCTCCTTTATCCTTTCAGTACTCTTTAATTTTCCTTATTTCTAGGTGATATTTCTTGATCAGGTATTCTTTGCACTTTTTGTTCTTCAGCTTCTTTTCTTTCAACTGTTCTAGCTTGCTTGCCTATGATCTTAACATACTGATCCTTTTCTAAACTTTAGTAAAAAATGTTTCCAACATTTTGGTGGACTGTAGATTGTTTCACTTTTTTCCCCTTGTTTGTAAATTTTGTTAAAATCCAAGATCTTCAAATATAACTCCAGGTGTGCTGCAAATTAGCCAGCTCATTTCTTAAAGTGCTAGTGTCTGATATTACAGTGTTGACATCTTTTCATATTTGTGCTTGCTGGGTTTTTTTTGTAATACACTTCAATGCAGGCAACTTGTTTTTGTGCTGTTATAGATGCTCAGTTAGACTTTCTTTCAGTTCCTTTCATTTTTCAATTAGACAACTGTGTTCTTTCTGAAGAGAAGGTACAGGAGAGTTGCCTGGACTAATGGTTCAATAGTAATGCTGGTTTCATCTACTAATGACACTGTCTGGTTTGTGTTTATTGTTTGAGCTACATCTGGCAAGGTTTTAATTTCCTTGCCCTGGGTAGAATTTTGCAGTTCTTCCAATTCTACTTCTAGGAATACTTTATTTCATATTATAAGTTCATATTTATTTACTAGCTTATGTTCTGTTGTTTTTGATTCTGTTGTTGCTCTTTTCAGAATTGGTACATTCTGGTCAGATATCCTTTTCTTATTGAACTTGGTTTGTAATAGCAAATAATTATTTCTTGGTTTTCAGTCTTTATATATTTACAATGATAAGCAACTTCTTCCCAATACAACTGCTGGCCACAATTACTCAGCCAATAGTCCTAAGTTTTATAATCCACTTGACACCAGATCACCAGATGTCCAAGAATTACAACACCTAGCACAATAGTATGATCTGGGTGACAATTAATTCAGTATAGGTTTCTGTAAATTATGTCTCACCATGTTGTTTATGGGAGAAACACCCTTCGTCTGACTCCTCTGATGATACCTGTTCAATGGTTGAATCTCTGGCATATCCCCTATCTTCCTGAGAAGATCAAGACCCACAAACACATCAAGATAGTGCCTCATGGGTGGGGTGGAGGTTAACTGAAGATGATGATGATGATGATGATGAAGATGATGATGATGATGATGATGATGATGATGATGATGATGATGATGATGATGATGATGACGATATAATTTCCCAGTCTTTATCTGTTTCTAAAGAAACATATACTTCTATGGAAACCATATTACATTTATTTCAATGAATAGAATAACTTGGTAACTTACTGTTGCACTATAGCCATGCATTTTGATAAATAACACTAATACTTATAAATATGGTAACATTTCAGCATTTAATATTAGTTTGTGTCCATATCTATCATTTTTGGCATGAACATCAAGAACAGCTTTTTTTTTTTTTTGCAAACCACTCAAGTGGGTTACACTGAATTTCTAACTATATAGATGTTGTTTGCAGAACAAAGTCATGAATTATTGCAGAATGAGCAGTGAAAAACAATGGAAACTATTCATATTATTGAAAGCACAATGAGTCTAATATTTCATTTAAACATATGTTTGCACACTATCCTAGAATTCTTCCATTTGGCAGAAGAAGTTACTACATGTATTAATCAGTTTTCAGATGAGATTTAATATTCCTATACTTCTATTGCATAGATAATTATATCTGAATAAAGACAGTGGGTTCTCAATGACCTGTGAGCGTGTGTGTGTGTGTGTGTGTGTGTGTGTGTGTGTGTGTGTGTGTGTGTGTTTGAATTGAATTCTTCAATACTAGAAATTTATGTTTGTAGCAACCTACATATGAATAACATACATAGAATATGAGGGGGCTTTTTGTTGTCTAAATTAACATAGGAGGGCAAAGGAATAATTTTCATTTACTATGCAAAGGTGTAGATATGTAAAAGCTGAAGAAAGAAAAGCACATAAAGAGTTAAAATTACGTAATATAATTACACCGATCATGGTGATGCATTACGTGAAAAACCAAACAAGAACAGCAGCAGGAACAAAAAAAAATCTGGGTAAGAAGCCGGACACTTAAATTGAAAGTAGGCAAGTACAGTAATAAATCATGAAACTTACACAAGTGACACAGTGACTTGAACAGAGAAAATGAATTGCTGTGTTCTGAGTGCAAAGCATAATAAACTGAGATGCCAAGAAATAGTAATATCTGCCAGTAATAATTTGGAGCTGAAATATAATCAGAAGCAATGCACATTACCAATAACATGAAGCTAAATAACAAATCATATAGATGAATACTGCTACTTTGTGAAAGTGGATTGGAGGGAATTTACACAGAAACTTTTAAGGTGGATTCTAACAGGAAAAGGTAAAATTCCAAGCTCTTTTAATTTGATGAGAGTTATGCCAACATTCTATGATTGTTTGGACAAAAGGTGTTTTTTTTTTCTTAAATAGTAAATCCTCAATTTTACACAAATACAGATGCTATATCATTTCTCAAACAGTAGAAAATTATTATATACATTTTAAGGAATCTAGGCGTAGCAGGAAAACATAACTGATTTGAGCATAAGCTTTTTACATTGCCTTACATGTTCCAGCCCTGCATCATACAAGTTCTGTATATTGTTGCTTAGCTTAGAAAAATAACAACCATGAAGGGATTGATATGGGTCTATACTTGTAATGCTATAGTCCAAAATCCTTGTGTTTATTAACCTTCTGCTTGTAGAAACTTATTCTTCTAGCATATGGGTGTCAAAGTCAATCATATCATGACGTATCATGATGTTTTTTGACTTTGAGGAGCTGGGATGGGCGTGGCCTGCGCATGACGTATCTGGCCCGCAGGGCACCAGTTTGACAGGCCTGTAATCTAGCACCAAGCTATAAATACAGTAACACAGGGGTGTCAAACTCATTGGCCCGTGGGCCTGATGTATCACAGGCTAGCCATGTCTACCCCCATTTTAGCAAAGGGGAAAAAGTCACTATACATCACATGACAACAACGTGATGACACGAGTTGGACACCCCTGCAATAGCACAAAGTACCACAAGTTACATTAGGGCTGTGTGTTGTTCTTCAGTTAAATGTACAAGGCCAAAAGCAAACAGCCGAAGCCCAATACCTAGAGTCAAAATCAATTTTGCCAGTAATCAGATAAATGTTACAGTTATCCAATAAACTAAATTATAGATTAAATTTGAAACATTGAACATTGAAACAACACTTGTTTCAGTTTGTCTGCAAAATGTCAAGAGGGTTGAGGTCCTCCATATCTTCAAGGTAGGGTGGGGGGAGAGTATTCCATAGACAAGGTTTTGAGTAGATCCTAGTCATTTGGGACACTCGTAGAAAGTAGAAGATACTAGGAAAGTGGTGGTGAACCTTTTTAGGTTCGCGTGCCAAAAAGGGGGGGTGCGCGCGCTGGCGCGTGCTCACATGCCCACACCCATTCCCTCCCCCCACGCATGCACACAACACCCCCCCATGCTGCCCCCTGCGCATGCGCACCCCCCCCACCCCCACACAAAGGCCTTACCGGAGCCTGGGACGACGAAACGGGCAAACTGGAAGTGCGGAAAAACGCACTTCCGGTTTGCCGGTGAGCTGTTTTTTGCACTCCGGAGGGTTCAGGGAAGCTCCCTGAAGCCCCGGAATGCAAAAAACTACAAAACGGACAAACCGGAAGTGCGGAAAAATGCACTTCCGGTTTGACCGTTTTGTAGTTTTTTGCATTCTGGAGCTTCAGGGAGCTTCCCTGAACCCTCTGGAGTGCAAAAAACAGCTCACCGGCAAACCGGAAGTGCGTTTTTCCGCACTTCCGGTTTGCCGGTGGGCAACGCTCGCGTGCCGTCTGCTATGGCTCCGCATGCCACCTGTGGCACGCGTGCCATAGGTTCGCCACCACGGTACTAGGACATCATATTCAAAAGCCTAGTTTGCTTTACTGTTTTGGAATTTCAACAAATGGCAAGTGGGCATAACAAAATTATTTTTTCCTGTTTATATAAGCATCCTAATGTGGAAGGGTCTGAGGAGGGTGACCCACTTTAATGTGGCTTGTCTTCAATTCAAGTAACTCTTATAGTCGAGCCTATTATTAAACCCACTAATCTTTTGATCAGAATTATCAGTGGTCAGTTCACTAAAGTTTGAGGTGGAGAAACTTCAGAAGATAGGTTCTCTATTTTACCATTTTTTCCAGTTCATTACTGGTCTATCACTCATCTTTAAGAATTAATAATAATGCTATTGTAAGAGCAAGTTTAGCTAGATGACTAGCTTAACAACTACACTGTATGATGGAAAAGACTAGATAATTAACCTTTAATACTTCAACTCATGCTAAACCTTTGACAAGGAGCTGCTTTGAATTCAGGAAGAGGCAGTGTCATTTTTACCTATTGCCCTTCTCTTTTCACAAAACTCACACAATTTATCCGGCTCATGTTAGGAGCTATTTTGCACTGTAAATATCATCATATTCTATCTCGGAACAAAGATGTTACAAAAAAAAAGCAATTTTCAAACCTCCAGCATGGATTGCTGTAAATTTGGCATTCTTCATCCATAAGAACAATGTAACTTTCTTGTAAATGTCATCTCGATGGAAAACAAAAACATTATGGACACATTAAAAGTACTGGACTTTAAAACTGATCTTTATGAAACTTCATGAATTTCACCAACCTATAGCTACTTACAGTAAGTATTGTTAAAAATTTCATTCGATGAATAGCTACAAACAAAAATTACACTCTTGAGGCATATGTGATTTAGTTCTGATTTAATTAATTAATTGGGTGAAAATTTAAGACTTGAACTTATTCAATTTGCATTAGTAATCTATTTCCAAGACAATTGGCTTTGACTTGAATCACTTTGAGATTTTGAGATCCAATATTAAAAAAAGATTCATCCACAAACAATTCTGAAGAAACACCAAAGATCTAAAGTTGCTTCACCATTGTTTTTTTTTTTTAAAAAAAGAATATACAGGTAGTCCTCGACTTACAACTATAACTGAGCCCAAAATTTCTGTTGTTAAACAAAAAGTTGTTGAGTGAATTTTGCCCTATTTTACAACCTTACTTGCTACAGATGTTAACTGAATCATTGCAGTTGTTAGTAACACGGTTGTTAAGTGAATCTGGCTTCTCCATTGACTTTGCTTGTCAGAAGGTCACAAAAGGTGACCCTATGACCCTGGGACACCACAACCATCATAAAAATGAATCAGTTGCGAAGCATCCAAATTTTGATCACATGACCATGGGGATGCTACAATGGTCGTAAGTGTGAGAAACGATCATAAGTCACTTTTTTTCAGTGCAGTTGTAACTTTGAATGGTCACAAAATGAACTGTTGTAAGTCAAGGACTACCTGTATTCATTAACCTTTTAGCACAGACAAATTTCTACTGAGTATTTTGAGGATTTTTTTGCAATAAAATTTGAAATATTGTCCATACAGCATGTTTACAGCGACAAAGTAGCATGAAAGATAACAGGAAGAAACCAAAAATTTCCCTTGAATTTAAAATCATGCAGAATTTAAAGATAAGGTCAGCCTTGAAGTCATATTTTAGATTCTGAGAACTGAGCTTAGCCGAGCTCAGACATTTACTTTAGCATTTCATTAACCCAAGAGAGAGCAAGGTTAAAGCTTATGGTTGGTCATGTTAAATAAATTAAAAGGTGAAAAAGTAACTAAGTACAGTTAGCTTGGCCAGCAAACAGTATTAGAATTTAAGAAGGTGATTAAGATGACTGGTTATTCATTTGTCCACTCTGACTACTACAGGTGAAATACTATAAAAAGTACAAAGTGCTATGGGAAAGGTAATCCCATTAGATTCATCTATCTGGTTTGATATTTGATCCAATGACACAACTTCAACATCCATTTTTTAATTTTTTCCCCCATGCAAAAGTGAAATTCCATTTTTCTGAGTAATCACATTGATTATTTCTGAAGGTCTAGAAATTGCCTTTGAAATAGGTTGGGCAATCTTTGCATAGTGCTGTTTTATAAGGTTGCCATAAATATCTGACCAGTCTTCATCTAAGACCTCATGCAACCTCCTCACTCCCACCCCAACTTTCAGTAGAACAAAAGATAAAATAATCACATAAAAACATTGTATTGGCTATAATGAGTAAATAAATGCATTGGTAAAGACAAAGAGAGTTAAATTCTTTCTGTGCTATACGTAATACCAAATGTGAACAAGAAAGAAGTGTAGTTCCCTTGGTTCACTTGCTTAAATGTTCACTAATCACTGACATACGGTGATTAAAGATATAGCATATAATTTTTACATTAAACATTAGTACATTAATAAAAATATATTGGAATTCTAAATAAAAACTGGAAATCAAAATCTTTTGATATTAGCAAAATACTTTCACTGTAATTATTGAAAATGTTTTTTCCACTTCTACCAGAGCATTTTATTGATGTCAGTAAACTTGCCTTAATGTTTTTAAACAAAAGACATTTCAAAGATCCTTAGAACTTAGAATAACTTTATTGTCACTTTGAATGTACACTAATAGGCATACATTAAAATGACATTTCACTGCATACAGCTCTCAAAGGGTCACCACCACCCATATACACTCCATAAACATGACAAAATAAATACAAAATTATGCATATACCTACATATATATTATGTGACACAATATATTATATATTTCATCATATAAATCTGATATAATTCTACACTAAAAGGTATTAAGACCTGACCATGGGCCTTGAGGTTTTAAGAACTATGATTACCGTATTTTTCGGAGTATAAGACACACCGGAGTATAAGACGCACCTTAGTTTTTGGGGAGGAAAATAGGGGAAAACAATCTGCCTACCAGGTATTCATCTGGCTAGCATCCTTAGTCTGGTCAGCTTCAGCACATTATTTTATCCCCTGGTTAGGACTTAAAAAAACCTTCTTCTGAGAGAGTAACAATGAAAGAGCCTGCAAGCCAGTAAGAGCTGGGAAGATCGTTAGCACCTGGTTAGGGCTAGAAAAAAACTTCTTTGGAGCAAGTAGAGCAATGAAAAAAAAACCTGCAAAGACTTAGGGCTGGAAAAACATTCTTCTGAGAGAGTAACAATGAAAGAGCCTGCAAGCCAGTAAGAGCTGGGAAGATCGTTAGCACCTGTTTAGGTCTGGAAAAAAACTTCTTTGGAGCAAGTAGAGCAATGAAAAGAAACCCTGCAAAGACTTAGTGCTGGAAAAACATTCTTTGGAGAGAGTAACAATGAAAAAGCCTGCAAGGTAAGAGCTGGGAAGATCTGTTAGCACCTAGTTAGGGCTGGGGAAAAAAGCTACATTTGAAGTATAAGACGCACCCAAATTTTCAGCCACTTTTAGGGAGGAAAAAGGTGCGTCTTATACTCCGAAAAATACAGTATATAACATATTTATGAAACAGAGTGCCAATGCTTTCAGGTGAGGACCTGGTCCTATGGCACGTTAGATGCCAAAAAAGCCAACACAGTTCTAGGCTGCATAAACAGAGGGATAGAATCAAGATCACGCAAATTGTTAATACCGCTTTATAATGCCTTGGTAAGGCCACACTTGGAATACTGCATCCAGTTTTGGTTGCCACAAAAGATGTTAAGAGTGCAGAGAACAGCAACAAAGATGATTAGGAGACTGAAGACTAAAATATATAAAGATGTCCCTGAAAACAGCTCTGTGGGAAGTGATAGTATGGTGGCTGAGGAAATCTCAGGCTGAGGAACCAACAAGTTCTGGCTGAGGAAATCTCTATGGATCTCCACACAAGAAGCATATTATAGAAGAGAAACAGCATGCAAATACAAATGGTTAATGTACCAGGCATTATTGGAAAATAATCAAGAGGAATATCCAATTAATCAAAAGAAAAATTAATGGTAGAAGGATATAGTTGTCAATAGTTTTCCCACTTAAAGTTACCAGAAAGTTTCAACATCTATCAAAGATGTATGGTATGGAGCCAAGTAAGACAGAATTTGAAATACACTTGTGTAGAAGTGATGAACGTGCCATTGCTAAAATGTATAAACCTTGGTTGAAATTTGAAACAGAGGAAGGACAGGTTAAAGAGTGCATGATAAAGTGAGCGAAGAATATTGGGTATGATATACACATGGATCAATAGGAGAATGTGTAGTCAAAAAGGTTGAAATTTACATCATATTATGATCTTCAAGATAACTTTTATAAAATGATGTAATTTTCATACCTGATGACATAGAAAATATCTAGAATGTATAAAGGCATTTCAAAGGTATGATGGAAATGTAAACAATATGAAGGGACATTATATCATGCTTAAAGGTAAAGGTAAAGGTTCCCCTCGCACATATGTGCTAGTGGTTCCTGACTCTAGGGGGCCGTGCTCATCTCCGTTTCAAAGCCGAAAAGCCAGCACTGTCCAAAGATGTCTCTATGGTCATGTGGCCGGCATGACTAAATGGCGAAGGTGCATGGAACGCTGTTACCTTTCCACCAAAGGTGGTCCCGATTTTTCTACTTGCATTTTTACGTGCTTTCAAACTGCTAGGTTGGCAGAAGCTGGGACAAGTAACGGGAGCTCACTCCATTACGCGGCACTAGGGATTCGAACCGCCGAACTGCTGACCTTTCTGATCGACAAGCTCAGCATTTTAACCATTGAGCCACCGCATCCCTTATCATGCTTAGGGACATGTAAAAAAGCTAAATCATACTAGATTCAAATACATACATTGATACAGAGGATTTTAAACATTATTTTTTCCATCTCACAACTGTCCTTTGAGGCCACTATGAAATAAAATAGTTCCAGACTCACTTTCTTTGATAGGCAGATGTACGTAATAGATTTTAGAACATCTATTTTACAGATGACATTCTGAAGAATTATTTTTTGTTTTGGGCTTTATTTTCTAAATATTACACATATAAAGTCACAGTACCTCTAAAATTAGTAACCCTAGCCACAGGCCTTAAGACAAATTACATATTATTTTTTACCCAACACTGTAATTCAGTTTCTAACACTGTCAGTGAGAAAAGAAGAGTCATAAGGAAGGCTGCTCTTTATGTTCCCAGTTATCTCTTGTTATTAATATGATTAGCTTTAAACATAGTTCTCTCCTAAACAACGGGAAAGAACAAAAAAAACCAACTGCACTGTTATTTGTGCAGGGAAAAAAGTTCTAGTTTCTGTCTGAACAATATAAAATGACAAGAAATGCTATTAAAGGGGTTTGGGGTGGACAGCATTAATGTATTTCTCTGACATATTACTGTAGCAAACCTTAAATGCAATAACTTATAAAATATATTTTAGGATAAGGCAATATGAAACAACTAACTGCATTTAAATACTGAATACTACTCCTGTACAGAATATTTGACAAGATGTATTACAAATTCTGTTCTCTTTTTAAAAATACTTTTAAATTATTTAAAATTAAATTATTTTTCTTAAAAGAAAAACAGTAGAAAGAGCACAGTGCAAAAGAAAAGAAAAATATGAGGGAGGGAGGGAGGGAAGAAAAGAAGGAATGAAGGAGGGAGGGAGGAGAGAGGGAAATGACTTCCCACCTTCATCATAAGTGTAAATAATTTTGGTAACTTTTCACCTCCTCTTAATTTACAACTTCATCCCATATCCCATCTCTTAACTATAAACAAAATAATCATGTCATAGTTTCAGCAAAAGTTCATTAAATAACATTTCTCTAACAACATATCTATTTTAATCTTGTGAAATAAACCCACATTACAATTGTTCCTTTTTGTTCCTTCTAACAATCTTAATCTTTAGTCCATTCAAGTAATGTTATAGAACTTTATTTCATTTCTTTTTTACCCTCATCAAAGTTTTAACAAAGTACATTTGAAAATCAATATAAAAGAATTACCAGGTCACTCTCTTGATTTATATTTATAATTCCTTTTTGATTTTTAAAGCATCAACCAATTTCTTTTGTATACCCAATGAAACATCTTATTCCGTGTCATTCTTGTAGATTGTCATTTGTGTGTCCACTTTCATTACTATTTCAGTCTCTGTCTTGTCAGAAAAAAATGTTCTGCTGCTGCTGTTCTTTCCAAAACATCTTTTGGACCCATTTCCAAAAGTGTTTTTTAAAAAGCAACTGGATCTTCTTGATTTTTCCTGAATACGTTTCACTTCTCATCCAAGAAGCTTCTTCAGTTCTAACTAACTGGTCTTCATGACCTGGATGACCGAGAACCTACATAAACCTTTGGATCCAGTCTATTCATACATGAAAATCACTGTTAACATTGTGATATTAAACTTCTGATGGCATTTTCAAAAATATCCTCCAGTAGTTTCCATATAATATTTTGTGTCATTCTGTAGCTATTAATGAGGATTACGTAGTTTTCGCATTTAATTAAAATCTTTAGTTCCCTCTAGTGTTCAATTTTTAAAATTACTTATCTCTTTTATATTGGGTGGGGGGGTCAAAACAAGTCAACTTTCCCACAGGAAGAATTCTTTATAATGAATTTCACAAATTAATTTCAAATTTATCTGGCTTTTTATTATAATTTTCTAAAATCAAAGTGTTGATTACTTTGTTTACTTTTTATTTGTGTTTTTGAAATTTAATAACATATTAAAAAAGAAAAACCCAAGCAATTATCAATTTCTAAGAACCTGTAATTAAAATGTTTCCATTAACATTAATATTGATTATTGATATTGGTATTGACTGATATTGATTATTCATGTATAGATATCTAAATTAAGGAGAACAAAAAACAGTCATACAGTGATGTTCAACCAAATCAGATCTCTAGATATCATGTCTGGGTAGTTCTCCAAAGAGCCTATATAGGCTCTATATACAGTATTTATCTGTCAGGAGAAAACTTGATTATTTATTTTCATTATTACATATTATTTGAAATATATGGAGATGAAAGACAGAGTTGGGTTATTCTTCTCACAAGCACCCTTCAGTTTCAAACATATTCAATTAGCAAGTAAAGAGTAAATAGCCATCCACAAATATGATGAGTAAGGACAGTTATCAGAAAGAACAAAATAGTTATCACAGATATAAATAATATACTTGCCTATAATCATTGCAGACTTCCACAGAGAAAGTGCATTCTCAGACACTACTAATTCAAAGACATAGAAGAAAGCTGCCCAAAATATCAACTCCCCATGATAATTGACAATGGAGTATTTAACTCTATCAGCAACAGAAATAAAGGAAAAGAAATAAAGACAATCTAGATTCTACAATGGTTCTCAACCTTCCTAATGCCGCAACCCGCCCCCTGCGCCCATGCCCCTGCCGCGACCCACCCCGCCACCACGCCCACCGCTGCGATCCCCGCTCCGTCGCCACCATTTGGGTTCTTTTACGCTCTGCACATGCGCAAAGCGTACTGCGCATGTGCAGAGGGTAAAAGAACCCAAATGGCAGCATCCGGGCGAAGTCTCGTGACCCCTGTGAAAGGGTCGTTCGACCCCCAAAGGGGTTGTGACCCCCAGGTTGAGAACCACCAATCTAGATATTAAAATGATTCTCTAGTAAGTTTACTAATATCTGCCATGAACAGTTTTACAAAAAAAAAAAAAACAATTAAACAGTTTATTGGGTTTAATTATAGACTTCTTAAATATTAATATTATTCTCATTTGCTATCAACATCATTATTTCCAAAAGCATATAAATTACCTTTACCTGCAATCTCAGGCAGCTTATTTGTTTATTTATTGTGTACTTTATGATTTAGGGGGGAAATCTGAAATTAGCTTACAACATAAAATTATATAATATAAAAGCAAAAGCATATGATTAATTTTTTCTCTATCTGGTTATTCATATCAGTTTCCGTTTAACAGGTACAGCCAAGACAATTAATATTTTCCTATCTTTAAGGTCGAAGACCAAATTACTTTAGGCCCCTGAAGCAGAAGAAATTTGTCTTGGAAATAAATAAAGTAATGTGTATTTATTTGTCTCTGTATGTTTGTGTGTGTTTGTGTGTGCGTACGTGTACAGTATTTGTGTGTGTGTGTGTGTGTGTGTGTGTGTGTGTGTGTGTGTGTGTGTGTGTGTGTTTCCCACTGTTATGATAGAAAGAGGATGTATGTATAAGAATGTATAAGAGTATAACAATTGCTTTCTAATGGCAATACTGGAGTATTTGGAATGTATAACTTTATTTTCAAAAGCCTCTGTACTTTTATACTGATTTAGAAGCAGGTTACTAAAACTGACAAATGGAACACAAAATTTTACCCATGCAAAAACTTCACAATTACTTTGTTTAAATATCTTCAAATTTAAGAAAACAATCAACTTCATATTGCCACATAATGGCATATGAGAAGAATGCAAACTTCTGAATAGTTTTAGTAGCATATCTACCCCATTGTTGCTTCATGATATTTAATGAAGCTCATTTTTCCGATGGTGAGTGTGCATAGAACTTCACCTTTGTATGAAAGTGTTTGTGTAAAATAATATAATACATACTGTAGGTATTACTGCGAAAGGCAGCAAATAGAAAATATTGTCACAATATTGTTGTAATTTTATTGTAGTTAAAGTACACAATCTTACACTTCTTGAAGTAAATGAAACATATTTCATAGGTGTCATAGATTGGATTGCACTGAAAACTAAACAGAGGGTAATTATAATTCCTTTGTGCTACTGCTCTAACCACTCCCTTTCTCCCATCCTCCTTTTTCCTTTTTCCTTGTAGTTTATAAATGAATCAGAATATGGTTCAGTTGCTTCTGTGCTCTGTAGAGCATCTCATTTTAATAGCGTCCCAAGCGAGATATATAAGTTACAGTAATTTTAATTAGCCATTATGTTGAGTTATCGCCAGAAATTATTTTAAACTTTGGCGCATTTGATTTCTTCTTCTATTGATGCAAATTTAAAATCTTAAACTCACTTGGAATATTTTATTTGTACCTGGAAGTCTATAACGTATATTTGGGGTGTACCCAGTTTAGGAATATGAGTTAAACAACCTGTTATTACAACATCAGTACCTTCATCATGATACCACTTATTATGTTACATTTATTATGCTTAGAGAGTGATCTCCACTGCATTGTACAATTCAGAGCAATAAATAGCTGCCGAGTTTGATTAATGGATGAAGCAGAGCTAAAGTGCTTAATCAGTCTCCAAGCCTTTTATTGTTATCCTTTTGCACTAGAGATTACTTCTATTACCAAATCAAAGTCTTGCAAAAGGAAGACATAAGAATTCAGTCTCTACTTGAAGAGACTGAAAAATCCATGCAGTTCATTCTCTGATGGCTCCCAAATAATATTGCATGGTTGCCAAGTTATAGTCCATTAGGGTGTGGCAAGGATTTAAGAAATAACTTCAAAGAATGACATGCATGAATAAAAGGGATTATAAACACCTTAATTCTCAGTCCTAGAATTATCACTCCTTTTAAAAATGTGTACAAAGTTTCAAACCATTAGATAGATCTGATTTGTATGTATCATCAAGTGCTTTAGGGAATAAACAGTAGATCTAATAGGAAGCATGAGACCATTATCTCTAAACCAGTGGTTCTCAACCTTCTTAATGCCGCGACCCGTGCCTTGCCCCCGCACCCCCACCACGACCCACCCCGCCGCTGCGCCCACTGCCGCAATCTGCGCATGCGCAGAGGGTAAAAGAACCCAAATGGCGGCATCCGGGCTAAGTCTCCCACCCCCTGTGAAAGGGTCATTCGATCCCCAAAGGAGTAGCGACCCCCAGGTTGAGAACCACTGCTATAAACCATAGTAAAGTTTGCTACAGTAGATATTATTCATCGTGAAATAAATTTTTCCTTTAAATGTGACGATAAAAATCGCACACACATGTCACCCTTTAATCACAATTACAATAGTTTGTCAATAAATGTGTTTTCTTTCTTAAACAATAGCAACACCACAGGTAATGAAGTCAGAGATAAGACTTAGGTGTACTGTATTTGGTTAATAAAAATCTACTCCTTACAGGATAAGTAAAGTACTTATGTGACAAATACCTTTAACTCTTTAAATAAACAACATATTTATAAGTTCTGCCATACTGCATTACCCTGATTCCTAAAAATTCCTAATTTGCAACTGCTTCGCCAAGCAATGCATAAGATATTTTATTTAATAGCATTCAATAAATCTGTATAAATAGCAACCAGAAACTGACAATAAAATGAAAGGTTGCTTTTCTTTTTCCTGTTTCTTCCTCCCACCTCATTAAGGTAATAATTGAAATTTTACAGCAAATAAATACTAAAGAGGCTAGTAGCTCATAAAAAGAGGAGAACTAACAGGCAGACATTAGAAAAACCATCCAATGCATTATATTCCTTCTATTATAAACTATCCATGTAACATAGCAGACCTCTTATATCTAGAAGTGAACTAGAGCAATCAATTAAACACACATCTTCCTTCCAGAAAATGAGTCTCTAGAACAGACGAAACGTTCTGTAACAATGTAGGCATTATGTTAAAAAGCACTTCTTTCTGTATTCATTGTCCCTTGTCAGATTTAAAAAAAGTGTCCTTTGGTTGGGAAAATGGTTTTGGGAACCAGGAAATGTCCTTCAGAACAGTGGTGGGTTCTTTAGAACCTGTAGTGGAAATTCGGCGCCGCTTGCTGAACCAGCAGTGATGAACCGGTCCTCCGGTCGCCGCGGAATGCAAAAAAACTTTCTGCACATGCGCAAAGGCTTCTGCGCATGCGCAGAGGGTCATTTCCGGGAAGGGACGCAAAACGTGCACTTCCGTCATGATGCAAACTGGTGGGGAAGGTAAGTAGAACCCACCCCTGCTTCAGAAGTATGTAAGTTGAATCTTATTTTATTATTTATTTATTAAACAACTTCATATGGCTGCCTGTCTACCAAAAGGAACAAACTGAGCTATTGTACAGAATCCTTATAAATTGATTGGCTGGTTGATTGAACTGACACAGTCACCCATCTCACTTTCATGTGACTCTTGCAGTGTACATAATTAAAACAAAATCAATATAATTTACCATTAAAATGGTTATTTAAAAAATAATGATAACAAAAAGACAGGGATAGAATGCAATCAACTTATGCCAACTATTTAATTGGTTCCATGCTTCCATAGTTCCCCAGGCCCAATGGCAAAATCAACTGTTGAAGACATTTCAAAAGGCCAACAGAGTTCAGGCCAATTTCACTTGGGGACAATGATGTTTCAAAGAGCAGGTAACACAGCAGAAAAGACGCTCCCTGAGCCACATCTCTCCTTGGCTGAATGGGATCTGCAATATGCCTCTCCTGCGAGATCAGATGTGACACATGGATGTAATAGGGGCAAAGCAGTCAATCAAGTAACTTGACCCCATGCCATGTAGAGCTTTAAATGTCATTATCAATGCCCTGAATTGGATCCCGAAACAAGATGGTAACCAATGTAGCTTGCATAGCAGAGTGTAGTGGGAGCAGATCCTGAAGCATACATAACTGTCCATGATGCTGCATTTTACAGCGGATGAAGTTTCCAGATATTCTTCAATGGCAGCATCATGTACATTGCAGTAGTCTATTCAGAGAGGGAACTAGGCCATGAGTAGAGTTCAGCTCTCTAGCAAGTGAGATAGGCTTGATCTTATTTTCATTTTCCCCCTCTCATAATTACTTGCTGTTTAAAGCAAGTTCATAACTGTCTTCAGAATAATGCACTTATCTTCTTTCATTTGGAAGGTAGAAATTATATGATCCACAGAATTTTGTGATGCACAGCCAGAATAAAAGCAGGGGAGATGGTTTCCAAAAATATGGAAAATTAAAGTCTTTTAACAATGTTACTTCAATGTGAAACAAACTGTCTTCAAGCCTCCTTTTGCTAGAAGTGATGGATTGTTCTTATATTTCAGTTGGTTCAATCATTTGTTTTTTAGAAATGTCTTCATTTGCTGGAGCCACTTTTTTAGTTAGCCTCTTCGACCAACATTGACTATCTTCTTTCCTAGAGTCCTTTATTTCAGCTTTCTGAAAGAAGTAGATTCAACTCTTTCCTGGAATTCTGAATTGTAATGTTTGATAATATTTGGTTTATTTTCTAATAAATTTCTTTTAAAAACTCATTTACTGAGTTATTGGATTAAAGTACAAGGTGGAACCTTACCTGCTAATACTGATAGTGAGGTTTCAGCAATTTAATATAATTTTCCAAAAGTTCTGGACTTAACTGGTTACCAGAATCCTAAATTACTGTCATTAATTTAACTTAGAATTTCATTGCAAAATGCTTATACAATAACATTTAGCCATCTGGCCCACATGCTGCCAATTTAGAAAAATTAAGTCTTCTAAGCTCTTTGAGCCCCAAGACGAGGAGATTCTTGTGGTTGTCCTTGTAGTTATAATTGTTTTCCTCTTTTAATTTAGCTTACTTGATCTTCTCAATATGTTCAAAATGAACTGTACCTTGTTTTGAAAAAAGTTGTTTTAAGTGAACAATTCTTAAAACACTTCATGTCCTATATCAGTGATGGCGAACCTATGGCACGCGTGCCACAGGTGGCACGCGGAGCCATATCTGCTGGCACGCGAGCTGTTGCCCTAGCTCAGCTCCAGCGTGCATGTACACTCCGACCATCTGATTTTCAGCTTGCACAGAGGCTCTGGGAGGGCGTTTTCGGCTTCCGGAGGGCCTCCAGGGGGCGGGAGAGGGCGTTTTCACCCTCCCCAAACTCCAGGGAAGCCTCTGGAGCCTGCGGAGGGCAAAAAATGGGCCTACTAGGCCCACCAGAAGTTGGGAAACGGGCCATTTCTGGCCTCCAGAGGGCCTCCGGGGGGCGGGGGAGGCCATTTTTGCCCTCCCCAAGGATTGAATTATGGTGTGGGCACTCGCGCATGCACGATAGTGCGCGCGCACGCACTTTCGACATCCGAGGAAAAAAAGGTTCGCCATCACTGTCCTATATCATATAAAAGTGAAAGTTTATTTATATCAAGGTATTTTCAGCTTGACGATCTGCAACAGTGGTCTATCATACAGAACCACACTACATTTCTAGAAATTGTGTGCAGACATCTGCAGGTTTTCTGAAGGAAATGCAATTACTTCAAGCAAAAGACAACAGTTAAAGAACAAATGGAAACTTTATCTGTTGAGACGGGTTTTGTGATGGTGCTGAATTTATGGTCATCATCTTGTGTAGAAAACCTGTGTTGACAAATGACATTTATGAAGTCCAAAACAGTTGAGTGCTAGGAAATAATTTTTAATATGAGTTGTTCAATATTAGAGCCAATTATCTAGCAGGCAGTAGACTCTCCAGCTTAGATGCCAGCACCAAGAAAGTGATTGGACTTGATAGCAAAAGCATTAGGAAACTATCTAACTGATCAATCTTCACACGAAAACAAACACTAACACAGGTGGCTAACGGAGTGGAAAACTGAAGAAAATGAAATTGGAGTATCCTGAAAGAAGTCATGGCTAGAACTTGGGACAGGAACTGTCACATTGCCGTTTTTGTTGCAGGAATTGTTTCTTAACGTTGTTTCTTCCTGCTTTTAGAATGACTCCTACAAGATGCTTTCCAGGAAGCACAAATGTTCTCTTATTTGTTCACAATACCAATAGCCATAGGTAGTTGAGCCGCTGACACACAAGTTATTTTGTACAAGTGTAATCCAACCAAGATCCCCAGACCTGATTCATTACAGTGGGTTTTGCACAGAAACGCTGCATGAGCTTTATTGAAATGAATGAGTTGCACAGCAGCAGTGCTTGGTGGATAGCGCCTATAAACACATATTTTGAAATACTGCTGGTAAACATACTCGTGCTGCTGGCTGAAAATAATAAACAAGTTCTGCCTATGCATGGTATCCTTCATAATAAAAATTTCCAATAAATGCACCAAAATCTCCACTGAATTCCCCAGTGCAGTTCTAGTATGGAAACTACTTATGTGTCCAGATGGTATCTAAAATATTTGGATCTGCATTCTAAGAGCCTGTCAACTGTATCTTGTTGTGCTCTTCACATATGGCTGCCCTAAATCCTTTAATGATTTGCCTAGGAGCAATTCATATTTTACAGGCATTAGACGCCAAAGCTGAGAAGATTATGCAGATTTTCCCCCTTGCCATCCGTGTATTGTCCTCTAATATTAATTTAAATCACCCACAATCCCGACACCTGTCATGGAGAACAAGCCTCTGAACCTAGAAAAATATTGTGAATTTGTAAATAATGTGTAATTTGTAAGCTGACTAGAGAAGAAAAGGCAATTTATCACTTTTTAAAAAAGAAAAAGAAGGAAAGAAAGAAAAATGTGCAATGGTAACACATAAAATAGCTGACTGGGCTCTTCTCTGATTACAGAGATAAATTTTAATTGTAAGATCGGAATGATCTGAATTTGTGACAGAAATTATGGTACTATCTCTAGTTAGAAAAGAGAATTAGAAGGGTGCACATAACACTCTTGGAGGAAAATTCCAGAACTTTGATGTCTGATTATGGCAAACAACTGCATCCTACCTAGAAAGAGTGCAGAGAAGAGCAACAAAGATGATTAGGAGGTTAAAACATGTAAAGAACAGTTGCAGGAACTGGGTATGTCTAGTTTAATGAAAAGAAGGACTAAGGGAGACATGATAGCAGTGTTCCAATACCTCAGGGGTTGCCACAAAGAAGAGGGAGTCAAACTATTCTCCAAAGCACCTGAGGATAGAACAAGAAGCATTGGGTGGAAACTAATCAAGGAGAGAAGCAACTTAGAACTAAGGAGAAATTTCCTGACAGTTAGAACAATTAATCAGTGGAACAACTTGCCTCCAGAGGTTGTGAATGCTCCATGGAGTTTTCAAGAAAAGATTGGACAGCCACTTGTCTGGAATGGTCTCCAGAAGTTGTGAATTCTCCAACATGGGAAGTTTTTAAGAAGAGATTGGACAACCATTTATCTGAAATGGTATAGGGTTTCCTGCCTGAGCAGGGGGTTTGACTAGAAGACCTCCAAGGCCCCTTCTAACTCTGTTATTCTATTCTATTCTATACCTTTTTGGATAAGGAGGAGGATGAAGAATAGAATGGCTGGCAGAAAAAGGGCAGTTTTCAGTGCTGAACAGAACTAAAAAAGTGATAAGGCATGTGGCACATTGCTGTTTCTGAATTTAAGAGCATATCCAACCAGAGTTATAACTCTGAATGTTCCTAAGTGTAGATTATTCAGTAGAAATGATACAAGTCCTGTTTCTGTTTCACTACTGAATTTGTGAAATACCACTGACTGATCACAAAGATTATGGATTGCTGCAAACAATTCTAGAACTGGACAAGGAAGCCTTAAAGGTTCCAAGACAATTGCTTAAAATTACTGAATACCGCAGTAGCAAATTACTACAATCTTGCCAGCCCATGAAAGGTCCTCTCAAAAAGTGTTCCAGGAAGGGTGAGAACAACATGTTTAGCAATTTATTGAATTTGTCTTCACATTGTTCCAAAATGTTCAAGACATATCACACACACACATACACATACACATACACACACACGTGTGTATGTGTATATACAGTATGTGTATATGTGTGTACATACACACACACACACATAACCCAAATGTATCAATGTATGTTTTGCATTTTGTTGCTTAACTTACATAATAATTTATACTTTTGGAATATAAGTACCCTAACTTTCCCAAATGCATACTTATTTTGTGAGCAGTTTTCCGTTTCAGTGAATATGCTATGTGTTCTTGAAATATCTGTGATGGGTTTATTTTTCATTCAAAACCATTCATCTGATTACTAAAATCTCATATTCTACTACAACAATTTTTTCCAGATCCACTTTTGAAAAAATCATCATATATCATTTTCATATTACCTCCATCTGGCAGTCTTGTATAGAAGGCTGTCTCCCATATTATTTCTAATGAAAATAATTATTTCAATTACATACACATCACATGTTTAAGGATGGTTGTAAGGTTCTGAGCCTATATTATTATTTGAAATAATATTATTTGAAATGTTCTCCACAGATATCCTCCAGATTTCTATTCCACTTTCATGACTGACATTCCCAGAGAGATTTTTAGAATCAGTCTTCTCCCAAATGCAAAGTAGAATGAAAATACAGTATAAAATAGTTACTTCCTAAGACAAACAATTTTTCTAAAAATAATAGGTTTGCAAGAAAAGAAAGAAATCAGTTAATTTATGGATGGAAATGGTTCATCTGGAAAATGTCATACATTCCAGTCCCCATAATAAATCCCCTTGAATATTAAAACCACTTGCAAATAATGTATAGTTTTTTAAATTCCTCATTATAAATGTGTATTCACAGCAAAATACTGTAAATGGTGACATGGAATTTTATATATAGATTATATCAAGTTTTGGTGTTGTTCCAGAGACGCAGATCCACTAATTGTACAATCTGAACCTATTGGTTTTAAAATGGAAACATGTTTACAAGTGGAAGGAAAAAAATGAATTTATTCATTTATTTCCCTGAATATATATTGCACAAGATTTTTTTTATGCATACCTAGGCATTTTTATAATCAGCCCTTCCAGATATGTGAATTTTTGTAGCCAACATCTCACAACTGTATTTTGTAAGCAGTTTTTACCTCACAAATTTAGAGAAGTGTTCAGTCCAAGGAAAAATCACTGTCCAATATATTTATTAATTGGGGAAGTGTAAATAGGGTTGGCTCATTAAAACATACACACAAAGTGACATTCCATGCCATCCCTAAATTAGAAATAGATGATTGAAATGTTTCAGAAGAAAAAAAAACCCCGCATTTAAAATTGTTTGAAGTGGACTTTAATTGCTCTTTCCATCTATTAAACAGAGCTTATTGGGTAAAATGCAAGGCATAATGATTTCCGAACTGCAGTTGCTAAGGGATTTGTGTGCATAATTCATCTTATGCGGGGATTAATGTTCACTACTACATGATTTTCCACTGTATACAGTGGACAATTACTCACCTTGTTGAAAAGTAACAATTGATATCACAACTAAACTGCAATGAAGGCAGTTTTTCTTTAATTTTGCTCCTGTTAATAATTTCAAGTTTGAAGAAAAATATATTTTATTTCCGTACATATGCCTCACATGTTTCATGCAGTTAGCAAATATAAGAATTATTGTGATAGTTACATCAGTATGGTAAGGATGATGAGACTTTTAAACACAGAATATTGAGATCAATTAATACGTATTATATAGGTAAATAACACCGACTTAAATTCATAATAATTTGAATTTGTCAAATAGATCATATTGGTAATTGCCAGTATGTTCTTCTGTACTTTGAAAAGTCTAAAGTATATTCATTTTGAATTGTCAATTTATGAAATGGGAGAAAGACATGAGAAATGATGTGTAAAAAAAGTTTTTGAGCATCAAAAAGGACAGTTGTTAACCCTAAAAACATTTTAATGATGATATATGGTTTCTTTTTTATTGTAGAGCTGAATTGAGACTTTCTGTTGTATTACCACTAGGGTATTGCTTATTTATTTGTTTGCTTGTTTGTTTGTTTGTTTGTTTATAATATATCACTCCTATATCTCGGTTTTCCCACATGGTTTCAGTTATCTTACATGAAATCTCTCAAGATCTTACCATGAATTCACTGCAATCTTGAAAAATTCAATAAACTTTGAGATTTCAGACTATTGTGAAGAAAGTTGTGTGATGGATCATGGAGGACGGCTACCAGGGCATGAAAAGGTTAGCAGTCGTTAACCTATTATTTTCCTTTTTATGACTCTTTAATCCTTTTATTTGGGATAGAGTTGGAGTGGCTGAATGCAGCTGAGCATTTACTGGCTGAATGCCCTTCCTACTGTCTAGGTGGAGTTCGCAGCAGATGTAAGTGCATAAGTGCAAGGGGTGTGCATAAGCACACCATTGTGCCTACCGTCCCTGTCTTACTGTCCTATTGTCCTCATTTATGTGTACTTACTTTACGCATGTTTATGTTTATACCTATACCTGCTATCTTGTACATGTTTGACAAACAAATAAATAATAAAATAATAATTTTCTCTTTGCACTCTGATAGAGAAACATCTGTTGCTGCCAGCATTGAATTCTCAACCTTCTGAATGGGAGGCGACTGTCTTCATCTCTAGGCCACCATGCCACTCCAATTGTTAACTTAAAATTATCTCACGCTATATATTCAACTATTGAGATATGAATAATTTTTAGCAGACTTTTCCAAGCATTTGCTATTGTGCAAATTGAAATTATTACAAGAGTTGATAGATATCATATGGAGGAGTGACTTCTCACAAATGCTACTCACGTAACTCAAGTAACCTTGATACATATCAAACTAAGACTACTTATTCTAAGAACAATGGAAAAATATTTTCACATACGTACCATGGACAATTATATCACCTTGGATTCTGAACCTAATATAGTAATGCAGGGCTATATAGAAGGCAATGTGCAACATCAGTTTTTGAAATGAACTTACGAAACAGTTTAAATCAATAATGTATATGGATTCAAAATGTGGTAAGTGTGCCCTGATACATTTGGTAACCCATCATGCTAATTCTATGAAGAAAGTCAATGGGTATTTACCTCCAAATATATTCTTGAAGTCAATAGTTTACTATATGAACCAATCCCTATGACAATGGAAAACCAATCAGTAGAAAGGCCTATAGAATTTGCAGTTTTCTTTCCAAGTTGCAGCAGCTGTTTGAAGCAAATATACAATAGCAAAGACTAAGAAACTATCAAGGTTTCATTCCTTTTTGCCAAATCCAAACAGCTGCTACCATCAATGCTGAAGCAGGTGCTAGTGCATGAATACTATTATTGCTAAAAAGAACAGACTAAGCAGTGATAGCTTGGTTCACCATAATATTATATCAAAATAGTTCTAAATTCCTCAAAGTGTTCAGATGGGAAAAGGGATTAAACTTTTTAAGATGGGTATAGTTTTGTTTGTTTTTTGGGGGAAGAAAAATAATACAGAAAAGGATTGTTTGTTTTCTTTGTATAATAATAATTTATTTAACTTACATGTCTACCAACTCTCAACAATTCTTTGGCTTTAAAAAAAGAGGAAACAGCATCATAATAATTGATCTAATACATTTCAAACATTCCAATACATTAAAAAAGTATTTTATTAATAGGCACTACACTGAGCATATAGTATTTTGCAGAACCGGAAGCAGGAGTTGAGTGGACTAATTGAGTGGACTAAAAAAGAAAAGATTACAATCTTCTAATGACGGAAGCTTTTGAACAACATATTGTGTAATACCTACCCCTAGCCAGTTTTCTCTGATTCAACAAGAGGTAATACAATTGGCAAGACTGAAGCCTAAAAAATGGCATGCCTCTACCTGCCTCGGAGTTGATTTAATGTCAGCATTCCAAGTAATACACCCATAGCAAACAGAACTCCAAACAAGGTAGATTCCTCAAAGAACAGTTTTATTTGGAGATACCATATTGGCACAGACTGGTGACAACCAACTCTGAGAGTTCCCGTGGTTTTCACCTAATTAAAAAGTGAAAGTTTTCCTTTCCCCCAAACAATAAGTCACATTGTCCAATCTAGGCGCTAGCCTAGCCTGGTTACTTGTCTCCTCCGCCTCTCTCCGCCTCTCTCCAGCCAGCTGTTAGAATGTCCTTGGTTCACAGGAGAAACTATTTTGTAGCCCAGCTATCTCTATTTTCCTCTCCCTATCCCTTAGCTCTAGTGTGGCAACACTGAAGCCTAAAAAAATGGCCTTGGTGAGACCAACTTCAGGGCTGACAACAATGCCAATGAGAAAGGAGAGCTTGCATACAAGAGCAAAACATTGCAGTTGCTTGTTTGGCTGCTGTTTCAGTAAGTTTCTAATAACTGTCCTGTGTTTTGCATGTTTTAAATGTACAAAACATTTTAATACCACCCACCATCACACTGCACTAAAAGGAAGTTAATCCACTCATTGCAAAAGCAAGAAAACCAAAGCCAAGGTACCTTGATTTTATTTAATCCAATAGCAGACAAGAGAAAAATTTTACAATTTAATTTGACAAAGATCAGCTAAAAAAAAATAGCTGACATTTGGCAGTGAAACCAACTTAGCCATATTGAAATTTGAAGGTATGAAAACAGATATTGTGCACACAATTTCAAAAGAAGCTTCAATTAAATTATTTGAAATCTGGGTTTAGAAGTTTAAAATAAATACTACGTCAAACCCTAAGTCCTCTAGGCTAATGCTATCTGTTCTCAGGTAGTTGAATAATTAGACATTGAATTTTGGGACTACTGCATGAAATGTACATGCTTCGCCACTGAAGCATGGTTAGAGGTTGGATCCAAATCCCAAATTAAGATGTGATGATCCACATCTTAATTTGGGATTTGATGCATCACTTTGGATCCCCTTGTTGGTTGCATGTTGTGCTTGCTGATCAGATTGCCATATTGTTTACTATTTTATGTTCTATTTCAATGGGATACTAATATATTTCAATGGGATACTCATATATTGTTTACTATTTTATGTTCCATTTCAATGGGATACTCATACACAAATAATGAGTAACCCATTAATTAAGGTTTCTATCAAACTGCTTTCTCCAATTTTTGCAATGCAATTCTTCACTCAAACTTGAATATACCGTATTTTTCGGAGTATAAGACGCACCGGAGTACAAGATGCACCTTAGTTTTGGGGGAGGAAAACAAGGGAAAAAGGCCTCTGCCTCCAAGCAATTTGCCAAACAGCAAACAGCACAGATGATATACACTGTTTGCTGTCTATTTCTGTGCATGTGTGCCTGACCCATAGAAATAGCAAAGAATTGGAGAAATGTACATTATGCCAGAAAGTTTTCTTAAATAAACGCTTCCCAATTATTTAAATAGATCTACTCCAAGGTAACTAAACTCTAATACTAAACAGGACACTGTTACATTTCAGACTATACTTGTACAGAGCTGTTAAAATTAATTAAAATTTCTGGAAGTATACATTATTCTCTATTATTTAAAAGAAGATACAATAGCACTGGGCCTCTTCAGAGCAAGCATTTATTTTAAGAAACTTCTTTATTTTGTTAAATTGTCTAGATTTACAGGGGTCTCCAACCTTGGCAACATTAAGACTTGTGGACTTCAACTCCCAGAATTCCACGGCCAGCAAAGCTAACAAAGCTGGCTGTGGATGTGGGAAAAATAATTAAACAGGAATCCAGAATTATGTACAATATAAACAGTTTAATTACACTTTGATCAAAGGGTCCCTACATGGTCATCCATGACACAAAATAGAGACCAAGGCCATTATCCTGAAACATGGATTTATAATGAACATGACTCCACCTTACTCCTCCCATTCTCCTCACATCATATAGTCCAACCTCCATTATGTAACATCCTAACACAATATTTACAACATAGGAAAAACCCAGAACATATTCATCATCCTGACAGCTCCACACTTCCTCTCTTTCTGTGTGAACCTGCACATTCCCATTAGCTCATCCCCTGCATAACAAAGGAGAAAAACAAGCATGTTCTCTCTCTGTTCCCACAAAATTGGTCAAAACATTTCCTGTTATTCTGAGAAAAGTGAAAATAAGCTGACATATTACATTTTGTCACACATCATTATTTCATTACAAAATCATTCAAAATGGTTACACTATGGTTCTTGTTACATGTCATTTTTAACAAAAATAATTTCATTTCTCACAATCCACCCTTTCACTTCTGATCAATACTTACTATTGATCCTAATTGATCAGCTTCTTATTTTTGTAACAATACGCACATCCTTCTTAGTTAGGGCCCACATCCCCAACTCCTTAAGGCGTCCCATCTTACAACAAGACTTACAACACTTCACACACATACAGGCATACAGTACATCTAATACAGACACAAGATATACAATCTATAACTATAATGATTATAGTGCCTACATATGGTTTTCAACCATGCAAAACTCCACAAGCAAGAGTTAATACATTCCATATCCCATGGAATGCAGAATTCTCAGTTTTATGTTGTAGGTGGTAGCAAAGCTCTTAAATGTGATTTATGTCCTGTACCAAAGCAGCATAATCCTTACGAATTCTACGTAACCATGGCCCATCCTTAATAAAGACTTCCTTATCTCTCCCATTAGCCAGAGCTGCTATGGCAGACGAAGTTTCATTAATACTTTTTGCCAAAGCACAAGCAAAATGTCCTATCTGCTTATGATTCTATCGTGTTGCAAACCAAGGAAATATGCCTAGAAGTCGAACTTCTACATCAGATAATATCACCACTTCATCACTACCTCCAGCATCATATGTTTCCGCTATATACCTTTTACCTCTATAACTCCTTCTGGCAGTATTCCCAGTCATCTCATACTGCACTAGAGATATAGATCTTTATATATATATATATATATATATATATATATATATATATATATATATATATATATATATATATATATATATATATATATATATATATATATATATATATATATATATATATATATATATATATATATATATATATATATATACAAATTACGTATTGTCAGGTGAGGTTCACCTGCTTTCTTAGACGTTTCTTCATGTCCAGGTTTCTGATCATGTGTCTCACCTGTCGTGTATTTTTCACCACCTTTCCAATCATGGTCTTCTTGCTGGTATGCAAGTACTATGATGCAGTGTAGCATTCATCAGTAAAAACAATAAACCTGTGTTCAGGCATCTTATAGGATAAGATCCTCCCACTGCATTAGCAAGAATAACTGCATAAGCATATAAGCTATAAAACAAAAACCATCCTTCAGGTAGGTATAGCACCTATCCTAATGATCCATCTCTTCACTCTCAGTTCAAGTAAACACATTCTTGTTTATACTTGTCCATATTACACAATCACAGTCTGGCAAAATGTTCTTTACCTCAAAGTACCAGCTTCTTCTAATTAGTCCATTCACTGGGCTTCACTCACTCATTCACTGACCAAGCAAAGTAATCACTTTTGATAGATCATAGATGTTATGTTCCATAACAATCTTTCCATCTTTAAACGAAAACTTCCCAGGAACTAGTACACCCACAATATATATAGATATGATATCCGAGACCGTTGTCTCTCCTTTCACACAAAAGAATATAGTATTCAAAGCCACTGTCATCAGGAAAATATTTCCTCTTCCTTCTTCATAGGCTTCTCTCACATGTCATATGTATCTAAGTGGCGTTTTCTAATTGTACATCTACCCTTCAACCAAATAGCAGACCTGACAATGCCATATTGTCATATAAAAACATAAGCTTGGATGGGGCTTTTATTTCTCCATATAGTAAAATCAATCCTTCCTCTTATAGGAAGGTGTAATAATTGCCACATCTCTCATAGCAATGACTATGTACAGCTTCCATCCTATTGGACACATCTCTATTATGAACAGCTATCTCATATGTATGGTTACTCCTTTGATATGTGGTGTGCCACCACTAAAGGTAGATCTAATACAAATTCCAGCCTCAAATTTCCGGCTCAATCAGTGTCAGTGATTTATGTATCTGGGAGAATCGTTGTTCAAGTTCAGCATGGAAACACAACTGCTGCCACATTATAAAATAACACAGCAACACAGCAAACGTTTCCATCCCTACTTAAAGATACGTCCGTATTCCCCAGAAGACAATAATCACCCCTACTGTCGAATTCATGCTTCCAGTGGACTGGCCCCCCTGTGTATGTATATGTAATGTAATACAAACTCAAACTTCAATGCAATCACTCCAGGGACTTTCATCCACATACTTTCACAACATGTAACCATACCACCCTACTATGTCTCTTCCCTATAGAAAACAATAACACAATACAAAAGTTTATTACCCCCAACCAAATAAGCAACTCAACCTCCCAAAGTGCTATCAATTAGTCCTAAAAGTCAATGCAAAAGGATCTATTGTCTTAGCAGTCACTGTCCATCCATGGGGTGCAGTCCCCAGTCCTTCCACACACGAACAATGGACTCAGCCTGTCTCTTTAGTCCGCTCATCCCGACTCGGTAGTCAACTCGGTAGTCAACAGCACTTGGAACAGTCCTTCTCACATTAGCTTTAGTTCATGTCTCTTTAGAGCTTTAATCAGGACGCAGTCACCGCTCTTAAAGTCATGTATTTGAAAATCAAGGGAAGGAATCTGTGCCAATAGTCCTCCGAACCTTAAAAGAGAAAAACACTGGGACAGTTCCTGTATATTTTTTCAAAAACAAACAGCTTCGCATTTTATCTGTGACATTCCCACATTTCTAGTATAAGAAATACCAAACATCATTTCTTATAATAAAATTCTAATGTCTTTTCTTATATTTATCTTAATAAGCAATATTGCTAAAGGTAAACATTTCATCTAAGGTAGCGGCAATTCTAAAATTAACTTCTGTAAGGTGTTTTTCAGATTTTGAATCATTTTCCGAACTTTGCCAAACAAAATCGGACAAAATGATAAATGTAATTGCCAATTAATACCTAATTGGTCTATTACCTATTACACTACCTGGGCTAGACAATGCGTACCTCTATCACTTTCAATAGTTTTCTCCAACCCATTTCTTGGAACAATCTGCTCCAATATTTCATTCTAGCATCTGAGCATTTACCATTCCTCATGGAAATCCTCATGGAAATACTTCCACCCAACCATTTAAATAAACCACTATCACCAGCAGATTTCTCAATATCCCCACAGCTGGCATCCCACCTGGATTCATTGGAATGGCCAAACAGCCATTCACTTTCCCCCAGTCACTTGCATCCTCATGCTCTTTCTTTTTTTTTTCTAATGCAATGTATACATTTCCCCAATATCTGCATTGCAATTACACACATTCCTCTGCATACATTCTTTCTTTTCATAATGCCAATCAATGCTTGTATACCCCATGTATACATGCACACCCCGTGTACTTCATGCACACGCTCAAGAATGTTTCTCATAATAGGTTCATTCACCATTTGAAATCCATCTCATATCTACTATTTCCACACCTTCTAAACTTAGGCTTGACATCCCATTCCAAAATAGGAATTGTATTTACCATTATCTCTACTTCCTTTCCCATTCTTGCCGCTTCTTACAGCCTTATTCGCTAGCCACAATCAACCTCGAGGATCTCTCCTCATGTGCCAGCCAGCCACGCTGGTCTCTGCCAGATCCTATTTATCCTAGCTTCTTTCCCTGCCTGGAATCAAACCCCGTTCCATCCAAATCCTCTCAAAGGTATTCCAAATACCATAGGCATAAATATTACCCACTTCATTTGCCAATATCTCAACGCTTGTAACAAAACAAACACGCTTCACATGTTTCTGCTGACCATTCAAACAGCAACCTATTACTCACTGCATATCCAATTTCCCTTCTTTCATCCCCCTCTCGGGATGAGCCATCAATAAACAAAACAAAAAACAAATAGCCTCCATAGGCTTATTCTACATATCCTCACGCATTCTCATTTGTAGATCCCTTACGTCTACACATCATGCTCTACATTTTTCCAATCCTTCCCTTCTCCTGATAAGAAATCAGAAAGCAGTACTAAACTATCCTAAGATAAAATCACCCTCTCACCACAGGGTCTATCAACTTACCAGCCCTTTTTTTTTGAGCTAACACACCCTTAGCCACATCATCCTACCTAATGTGAACTATTTCAAACAAACAAACAAAAGACTTCCCCAAATCAGGCAAACTCATATCAACTTAACTTTCTTCAACTCCACTTACTTATCTCTACATCTCACATCTCACCTCCATGGTTCTACTTCTGACCACTTCTTATATAAGAATTCAACCTTGTCAGTATCTCCCACCTATTCACAATCAGCAGTGCATTAAACTCAACAACTTCTTCAAACGCAGAGCTCTCAGAGCAGGACATCTGTGGAAAACATCAACTTCCGCAAATTCCCCCTTCTGCCCCTCCTCTCTCTCTGCAGACTCTAGGAAAAAAAATGTGTAAAAGGGAAAAAAGCAAGCCGCTTCCCCCTCTTCTCTCTCTCGCACCCTCACACAGCTGAATACTCAATTCAGAATAAACCATTCTCTTCAACATCGTTTCAACACAGAAACTCACAAATAAATGCACAACTAACTCTTCTAACTTCTAACTGCCAAACACCTCTCTTCACATTCTTCATAGAATGTCTCTCCAATCAGTATTTTCTGTCAAATACTTTCCAAGTACAAATCCTTGTTACTTACTATAATTAGTAAAGGAGATCTCTCTCATCCCCTTGTAAACAAGCAAATGTTTACAAACATCCCCATGTTCGCAAACACACAATTACAGGTCTCCAGACCACCTCCGTTTGAGAACTCTCACTTCCATTGAATTTAAAAAAACTTTTGTGCAAACTAACATAAAAAAAAAATCTTCCTCCCCATCAACTGATCTATCAGGGAGTTAATGCCCTTTGCATCTTATAGCATCTTGAACTTGAACTTACAAGCAGTGGGAAATGGCTTTAAGGTTTGTAAATCAAAAATTTGATTTTGGGCCCCAACCACAGCCCATTTCCCAAAGCTCCAAGGACAAGCCTATTCCCTAATGTCCTAAACCTTCCAAAGAAAAAATCTTTATCTGCAAAAAAACCAACAACCCCTTGGTTCCATTCTTTACCTGCAATATCAGATCATCTTTCAGATCGGCTGAACATTTCCAGCACCCTAAACAATATCTATAAACTAACATATCAGAATATTCTGAAACCTCAACCTGTTTCACACCCCGCCAGTGCCATGTACAAATACTGTCCTGCCTGCAAAATAATTCCTAACATCTGTGTTATCTTTCAGGTACAATCACCATTAATTTATAGTCCCTTAAGACAGAAAGGCAAAGAAGAACAACAACACATAAACACATTAACAAATGTAACTGAATTCCCCAGCAGCCATCAAGCCATTTGGCACTCTGTCTTGAAGGAATTCAAAGACACCAAACATACATGAAAGGGTCACATTCCATATTACCAAAGATAGAGAGAAAGGTCATCCAAACAAACTGGAACGAACATACAGCAGTTAAGCTTTACACTTTGTCTTGCCAAGCACACTCTTTAAAACAATATGGTTTAGAGTTTCCACACTCATTCCAATGACAACCATGGCCATATTCAAGCACAACTTTCAGGCATAACAACTTAGTTTTGCCTACCCCCCATTCCACTGCATTCACAGCTTCTCCAATGTAGGAGATCAAAGAGATTCAAAGGAATTTCATTCCTTCCGCTAGCATTTCTAGTTAACCGGGCCCCATTTTCCCCCCGAGACTTGTTCTCTTCGATTCCTCCTGAATATGAATATTCCTCCTGAATATTCTAATAGACATGCCCTTGTACATAGGGACTAGACGTCATAGCACATAACACAGAGGCGATCAATCTCCCAGTGCCTCTCGTATTTACTTACAACCTAAGTAAACACATCACCCTCTATTCAAGGAATCCACTTAAGGAGTCTAAACAGAAACACCCCGTGTCTCATTACTCACCTAAGCCAAGTAGTTACCGGCCGGCCTTCATTCACTCGGGGCTGTTTATATTGTCACTGGATCCTGCAATCTCAGTCCGTTTGAGGAGCAAATTCCCCCGGATAAGTGAAACCCTCACCCCGGTCACCCAAAGATAGGGCGTGTGCGCGCATTCCCGGTCAAGGTATTTCCCAAATCCAGAAAGAACGTCCAGGCCCTCGTTGGAGCGCCAATTGTGGGAAAAATAATTAAACAGGAATCCAGAATTATGTACAATATAAACAGTTTAATTACACTTTGATCAAAGGGTCCCTACATGGTCATCCATGACACAAAATAGAGACCAAGGCCATTATCCTGAAACATGGATTTATAATGAACATGACTCCACCTTACTCCTCCCATTCTCCTCACATCATATAGTCCAACCTCCATTATGTAACATCCTAACACAATATTTACAACATAGGAAAAACCCAGAACATATTCATCATCCTGACAGCTCCACACTTCCTCTCTTTCTGTGTGAACCTGCACATTCCCATTAGCTCATCCCCTGCATAACAAAGGAGAAAAACAAGCATGTTCTCTCTCTGTTCCCACAAAATTGGTCAAAACATTTCCTGTTATTCTGAGAAAAGTGAAAATAAGCTGACATATTACATTTTGTCACACATCATTATTTCATTACAAAATCATTCAAAATGGTTACACTATGGTTCTTGTTACATGTCATTTTTAACAAAAATAATTTCATTTCTCACAGTGGAATTCTGGGAGTTGAAGTCCACAAGTCTTAAAATTGCCAAGGTTGGAGACCCCTGGCTCTAGAACAGTAATAAAGCAGTCTTTAAAAAATAAGTCTAATAATTTGAACATTCTACAGACATTTATAGTTATTCACTTACCCCCTTGCATCCAGTTCAGCAGAAAATAAAAATCTGCATGTCTCTTCCAGCTATTTGCCTCTTTGCAAGCTAGTTTCACTTTCATTTTAGCATGTGGCAAATCAGCTGTAGGTCGGGAAGCTGCTAATGACTTGCTTGGCTTTACAGGCTCTTCCCTCTTTGCTCCAAACAGGTAAATTGCTAGAAGACAGATGCCAAAGGGTGGGGGTGGCTGGGTGAGTGGGGCTACATTCGGTGTATAAGACGCACCCAAGTTTTCATCCTCTTTTGGGGGGGGGGGAAAGGTGCATCTTATACTCCAAAAAATACGGTAAATACCCAGCTATTAAAAGTGGCAAAAGCAAGCAGCTTGAAACCCTATAGCTAATTAAGACTCTACAGGTTGGCCAATGTGAACTTTAAATATAGAAATAAATTTCTCACATTTGTTATCTTCATAGAATTTGGTTGTTTCAATTGCCATCTATCTCTGCCCATCCAGAACAATCAAACAGAGTGGATGAGCTTCAGGTCCCTTTGATTAAACATTTCACTCTCCAAGGAAGGAAGTGCAAAACTGTAAATCCTTCTTGAAGATTAATGAACTTATGATCATATCATGCATAAATAAGTCAATTCTCCATCATGCTTTAGCAGTATCCAAGCCTAACACTTTCCTGCCCTGGTTAGCATCCATACAGCCTTTTTTGTCCTGATCATCCTTCATAACAACAATAATAAATCATTTTGGCTTCCTAATTGCCTTTAACCTATTTGCTGACTGGGTACCTTTTCTATCTATGCTAGATTTCCTTCATTAAATGCAATGGCTCAAACCTGTTGCAGGTGCTCCAGATTAGATCAACAAGAGATTTCTGTCATATATATATGTGAGAGATCATTGGAGAAGTCACTTAAAGAAATTGAGGAATGTGGAAAAAATGGTTTCTTAAGCAAAATATCTATGACAAGGGTGTCAAACGCAATTTCATTGAGGGCCGCATCAGGGTTGTGTTTGACCTTGGGGGGTCAGGGTGGGCGTGCCCAGGGTGGGCATTGCCAGCTCAACGCCACCTGTGTCGGGAGTGCCTGTGGTGGCCCGAGCACTCTGCCAGCGAAAACGGGCTCCCAAGCTCCATTTTCACCTGCTGCCCTCGAAAGCTTCATTCTCACTGGCAGAGGCACTGCAGGCCTCTGCAGGGCAGTTCCGTGGGCCAGATCTAAGCACACCTTAGATCCATCCCCCAGGTCTTGAATTTGACACCCCTGATCTACGACATCAAATGCTCAACCAGAGACCATACTTTGTTTAAATAAAAATGAGTACATAGGCTACTTAGCATATAGTACATAGGCTATTTAGATTTAGCATTGGTGGAAAAGCAATAGTTAAGGGGTAAATAATAGTTTAGTTACCGTATTATTTGGAGTATGAGACGCACCTTTTTAACCCCCAAAAGAGGGTGAAAACTTGGGTGCGTCTTATACATCGAATGTAGCCCCACCCACCCAGCCACCCCCACCCTTTGGCCTCTGTCTTCCAGCAATTTACCTGCTAGCAGCAAACAGGGAAGAGCCTGTTAAGGCAAGCAAGTCCTTAGCAGCTTCCCGACCCCCAGCTGATTTGCAACGTGCTAAAATGAAACTGAAACCAGCTGCAAAGAGGCAAATAGCTGGGAGAGACACACAGAGTTTTATTTTCTGCTGAACTGGATACAAGGGGGTAAGTGAACAACTATAAATGTATGTAGAATGTTCAAATTATTACACTTATTATTTTAAAGACTGCTTTATTATTTGCTTTGCTGACTGCTTTATTATTTGCTTTGCTGGCTGTGGAATTCTGGGAGTTGAAGTCCACAAGTCTTAATGTTGCCAAGGTTGGAGACCCCTGTTCTAGACAACTTAACAAAATAAAGAAGCTTTTTAAAATAAATGCTTGCTCTGAAGAGGCCCAGTGCTATTGTATCTTCTTTTAAATAATGGAGAATAATGTATACTTCCAGTAATTTTAATTAATTTTAACAGCTTTGTACAAGTCTAGTCTGAAATGTAACAGTGTCCTGTTTAGTATTAGAATTAAATCCTAACTTACCTTGGAGTAGAACTGTTTAAATAATTGGGAGGAGTCAGTGTGACTACATTTAAGAAAACTTTCTGGCATAATGTACATTTCTCCAATTCTTTGCTATTTCTATTGGTCAGGCACACATGCACAGAAATACACAGCAAACAGTGTAAATCATCTGTGCTGTTTGTTGTTTGCTATTTGGCAAATTGCTTGGAGGCACAGGCCTTTTTTCCCTTGTTTTCCTCCCCCAAAACTAATATACTTCGCTGCGTCTTATACTCCGGAAAATACGGTAAGTGGTAAGGCCTAACTACTCTTGTAATCATATAACTGAGAATGAGAACTTGTTATCTCATTTCATTTGACCTATGCCATTGCCTAATGATTGTTCTTTGCTCAATACATGTATACTGTATTATGCAATTTATATATACTCATATTAATCATACTAATATGCATACATGCATATTAGTCATACTAATTGCCCCAGGCTTAAGATCCAATGATTCACCATATTCAATAAACAATCGTTTGGATCCTCTCCAGTTGTATTGGTAATTACGTTTTTTACCACAACACACACATACCTTGCAAGTTTTTCATTTAGTAATTAGATTTGGGACAACAGGTCCTTTTGAAGATATATGGCTGCAGCTTGACCATGAATAAATTCATGTGATACCAGTAGCCCTGAATCTGATCCCCATTTATACCAGTTACATTCAGCCTTTATATCTCAAGCGTAATATTAGTAGCCCAATTTTATAATATTACAAGCCATAATATTAGTAGCCCAATTTTATAATAATGCTGTAAAGATTTGGAGAGAGAGAAAAATGACACAGTTGCTGTTGTCCAATCGATGTGATTTTATTGTCTTAACATGGATTGGTTTTGTAAAATACATCACATTTTGACCACACCAGTTTTATTGTGATTGGATTTTACAGTGGTTTCTATTTGCTGTCTTGTCTTGTCTTGAGAGAGAAAGTAAAAATATACCTATCTAGAGAAAGACAAATTTTGGCAAAAGAGGTCTAAAGATATTGGGATGATCCAAATGAGAAAGCAAAACATAGTACGAAAGCTTTAATATATGGGCAAGTAAAAACAAGTTTTTTTGGAAATGATACAGTCATGCGAAGTAAATAACAGTCCTGTGTTACTTGTTTCTGAGTACTGTATCATTTCCAAAAATGATGACCAAGACAGGATATTATAGCAGCCTTGCAAAATATTCCATACAAGAAGCAAGTCTAGAGGTACTACTGTATTATTTTAAGGTTACATTAACAAAAGCTTTAAATCTGAAAATACATCTCTACCTCCCCCCCCCCCATAGGGAGGGTCCCTTCTGAGTCATTTGCCACTCCCTCATTTCTTCTGCAGACTCTATTATCATTTGTTTGATCATTGTCTAGTCCAGGGGTCTCCAACCTTGGCAACTTTAAGACTTGTGGACTTCAACTCCCAGAATTCCTCAGCCAGCTTCGCTCTGGGAGTTGAAGTCCACAAGTCTTAAAGTTGCCAAGGTTGGAGACCCCTGGACTAGTCTACTTTTCAACCTTTCTCTCAAAATCATTCCCATATACTGTTACACGTTACCATTAAGAAATAAAAAAAGACAAAGACGAATTGAAATAAAAAGGAAATTATTAACATTATCCATTTGAAAACATGTTTTATCCTCTCCTCACCTTTGTTCTCTTAGTTCTCTTTATCATTTCTTAAGAAATTTCTATTTTAATTCAATTCAAATTCAATTCAAATTCAGGCCTATCTAATTCAGAACTTGCTTTCAAATTGCTTAAAGTTTTCTTTCCTTACAAAGTTCCTTTTCTGTATCTGATCTTTTAAGGAGAGTTGCTCAAAGGCTCCAATTTAAATAGCTGAGGTTGGCTTAAAAAAAAGTTTTACTCAATGACTGTGGGAAGAGTGAGAAAGTAATTTGTTTGCTTCGGTACAAACAACCATGGTATTTGTTATGGGAGTTCTCCCTCTCTCTTTTGTCACAGTTCTCTTTATCATTCTGCAATCTTTTGAACATTTGTCTGGAAAAAGCCAAGTGAAGAAGAATGAAGATAAAAGAGAGCATCCTTACATCCCTTTGCTGCTGGGTAAGTGCAAGAATCCTGCATCTCATCCATGAAAATGTCAGTGGGGATTCCTTCTTTCACTGCTCATGTCCAAAACAATGATTTAAAAAATAAATAAAACCCGAGTATAGTAAAATAAATAAATAAACCAAAAAAGAAAGAAAGAAAGAAAGAAAGAAAGGAAGGAAGGAAGGAAGGAAGAAGAGGAGGAAGAGGAAGAGGAAGAGGAAGAGGAAGAGGAAGAGGAAGAAGAAGAAGAAGAAGAAGAAGAAGAAGAAGAAGAAGAAGAAGAAGAAGAAGAAGAAGAAGAAGAAGAAGAAGAAACTTTTGGCGACGGATTTCATTCTACCTCACAACAGGAAGCTTTACTGCCCACTTACAGCTTAGAACAAATTTTCTGCACCCAATGTATCATACCGGTTCTTTGTTTCTCCAAGTCTCTAATTAGCGTCTCTTTCTATGGCACCTTTTCACAGAAGTTTCCTTGTGTGCTCATTCTCTCACCCGGTATTCCTTGGCAGCCTACAATGAGCAGGGAGGCTATACCAGGACATGAGTAACTCAGAGTGTTAAGGCTCCTTGATGACTTGCCTCACTACATTGCATCTAAGAAATGTTCTTTCAGTCTCATTCTTTCCCCTGTGACAGGGGAAAGGCTACCTCCCTCATACTAAAATGCCTCCATTTGTTTGATCTGCTGGCTGCATTCTGGTTTTGTGCTGTTGGCACTTCTCCTTGCCTCGTCTCTCAAAGTTTCCTGGTTGGCGCAGCCTATATCTCCTTTTTTTCATTATTTTATCAGCAGTATGCAACATTTCCCACTCTGTATCCTTTTGAAACAGGGTTAACAGGCTTGACAGGGTCTCAGTGAAACACATAAAAACAGGAGCAGGCAGTCAAATCTTCTGGGAGAAGGCTACCTTTTCCAACTGCATTCCCATCCACCCATCTAATCACACACACATTGGGAGACGTTTCAATAAAACAATGTGGCATTTTCTGGAGTGCATAGTACAGTAGTGGGTTCCTACCAGTGCGGTCCACTCTATAGCACCGGTAGTGGCCTGCTGGTGATGTCACAGTACCGGTGCGGTCGGTTGCCGGTGCCTGGCCACCGCCATTTTTTAAAAAACATTAATTTTTTTAAAAATTTTCTTCTGCGCATGCCCAGAAGCCGAGCTTCCGGCACTGCGCATGCACTGCCTTCCTACTCCACAGTGAGTCCAAGCAGGGGAGGATGGCTGAGGGAGTGCGTGAGACCCTGAAAGAATGGTCGGCAGGAGCTATCTCAGTTCCCCTCCCTTCAGCAGTCCAAGAAGCCACGAACGTGCGGTGATGATCCCAGGCATTTTTGCACATTCGAGGCTTCTCGAGCTGCTGAGGGGAGGGGGAACGGGCGGCAGGAGCCTAGGATCATCGAATGGGGGGAAGCATTCAGGCCGGATGGAGCCTCCTAGAAGAACCGCTGCTGTGGTCTTGCTGCTCCCGCTGCGGGGGGCTGCGTTGCGGGTGGGCAATGCCCCCCTGCTTCTCCGGCCGCTGCTAAGCTCCCGAGACCCACACCCACCCAGTTACATGGCTGGCAAGCCACACCCACAACATAAGCCACACTCACAGAGTGGTAGTAAAAAAATTAGGAACCCGTCCCTGGCTTAGTACAAGGGGCCTTGGAAAAGAGGATAGAATGGAATACAAGCTTGAATAAACAGGTCGGGGAAACAGAAAACTACAAAAAGATTAGCTAGCTAAGGGAATACCTCTAACTACAATCTGCAAATATGGGCAGCAATGTAAGGCTTGGAATCAGAGGTAGAAAGATCATGATTATAGGTGCTGCAGAAAAAGCTGTAAATACAATTCCGGAGAACAGAAAAAAGAGAGGCCAAGCTGAAGTACATGAAGTGAGAAATGTGATGTCTTCAAATGATTTGCAGCACAACTTGGAAAATCCTTTCCAATCAGTTGCTGCTGGCAGACATAGGCATCCAGTAGAAACCTTGATGATATAACATGCATCATGACATCACTGCTCAAATGTCACAAATTCAGGATTTTGTGTCAGTCGTGTGAGGCATGAATTACATAAGCATATAATTTATATCATCTGCACAATGACATTAAGGTGTGTATGATCTCTCTTGCCCTTCCCCCTTTCCATGCTTTTCCTCTGGATGCCCATGCTAGCAGAGACTAACTAGACAATGAAGAGAGCTTAGTGAATAAAGGCAATACTATGAAGCAAGTAGATTATGCACCGAGTAATGCAGGCAGTAGCAGGAACTGAACAGCCTTGACAAAATTTCCTGAAGTAAATTATATTAACCTAATGATTTGGCATGGCCACTTATCCCTAAGCTGGTCAGAACTGGTCTTTATCTACAGACAATGAGATAATGTCTGCACAGAATACAAGTGCTATGAATTTTCTAGAAGAGCAATCTGTGCATGACTTGATATAACCTTGCTTGGTTATACATAATTAATTATATGAATATTCAATATTATGCATACAAAATCATACATATTCTGGTCCTGCCTTATCCAAATGCCCCTTTTCCTTCACCAAGAGATAATCATTATTCTTTCTTAGGAAATAAAGGTGCACCTTGTTATTTTGTCTCCAATCTGTTAGGTGATTGACCTGGGATATTTCCACCATCAGAATCAAATTGACTACCCAAGTATTTAGGTTATGATTGACAATAAGGGAATGTAGGTTGTGCCTGGGTAAGTTTTGAGCAATTGATTAATACATACTTAAATAGAAATAGTTAATAGACAGACTTGAATCATCCTTGGGTAATTATGTATTTTTATTGCTAATTAACTGCTAATTTGCTGTTCATTACTGTCTCTCCATAGTTCTGGTGCTTGCAAAGTGATCCTTTGAATAAATTAAATATGGTATGCCACAAAAAGAATGTTGACATCATAAATCCTAGCCAAAACTTCTATCATCAATCATGCAATGGCTTCTGGATATTAAGAAAGGATCCTGCTTGAATTCAGAGACTGCTGGTTGCTTGACGGACAGTGCAATAAACGAATAGATAAGTGGTTGAATAAAGTCATGGAAAAGAAATCTAGCTATTGATGGCTGCCTTATAATAACCATCCAGGCTGAGTTCAAGAACTCAGGAGTTGGTGGATTTGTACATTTTTTATTAAGTGTCAAAAACTAAAACCATTCTGTGATTGTCCTGAGAAGCAGCTTCTTTAAAAGAAAAAGCCAAAACATACAAATCATCATCCCTGTTGTAATCAACATTAAATAGCAATAGCACTTAGACTTATATACCGCTTCATAGTGCTTTACAGCCCTCTCTAAGCGGTTTACAGAGTTCAGCATATTGCCCCCAACTATCTGGGTCCTCATTTTACCCACCTCGGAAGGATGGAAGGCTGAGTCAACCTTGAGCCTGGTGAGATTTGAACAGCTGAACTGCTGAACTAGCAATCAGCTGAAGGTTGCAGTGCCGCTTTTAACCACTGCGCCACAAATTTCTTTGTGCCCCATCCAAAATTATTTAGCAACCCTGAATTCTTCAAACAAATTTTATAACTGACACAACTGAATATAGAAAGTTAGAGAACTTTTCTTTCCATTAAATATCATTTAATTAAAAAAAACAACCACATTTTATATCAAAAATATGACATTACATCATTCTCAGTGTGCATTGCAGTAATCACATTTTCTCTTAATGATACTGTATCCTTGCCAATAGTTTTTAAATAAAAAAGGCTTTAGAAATAAATATTTGGAAGGTGTCGCAAACAAGCCTACAATAAATATGGCCCATTAAAATTCCAGTTAATTGCATTTGGGCACCTCCAATATGGTGGCAGATACAAAAGGTTTAAAACTGTTTGTAATAATCTAAAAACATTAAAATGCACTTTTCCATTGTAAAAACTTGCATGGGTTTATAACCTTTAATAATGAATTTGAGCATTGTGATCATTTAGCTTTTCCTGCTCTTAAAACATAGGACAATTATGAACATAGGACACTGCATGGTGACGCAGTGGTTAGAATGCAGTAGTGCAGGCTAACTCTGCCCACTGCTAGGAGTTTGATCCTGACTAGTTCAAGGTTGACTCAGCCTTCCACCCTTCTGATGGTAAAACGTAAACTGATCAGGGAATGCTATAAAGTATTATGGAATAGTATATAAGTCTAAATGCTATTGCTATATTGACTTCCTCTTTTGCAAAGTGATCTGCAAAGATAATATAAAACAGACCAGATCCATCAGCATTAAAGTAGAATTTTGTCACTGACTTGTTACAGTTACAAATGATTATTAATACCGTGTTTCCCCGAAAATAAGACCCTGTCTTATATTTTTTTGAACCCTGAAATAAGCACTTGGCCTTATTGTCATGCACTCAAAAGCCCAATTGGGCTTATTATCAGGGGATGTCTTATTTTGGGGGAAACGGTACAATTAGAATCACTTTAGGAATTATTTTCCTCTACAATGTTCCTCCATCAGAATAAACTAGGCAGAAGAAGGAATTCAAAGCAGAAGCTATCATAATTCTACAGCATAATAGCAGGATTGCAATTGTCACACTGCTCTTTAATAGAAGCCTTTGCATAGAATGAGTTATGGCCAGGTATATAGAAATAGTGTAAATATGAATATGAATCTGTCAGCCATATATAAGTTGCATGCAATTTCCCCCCCTGCTTCTTCATGGTGTTTTGGTTTATGACCATTTCTACTAGTGCTGTTTTCTCTATCACAAAATAATATTTTGGGCTGCTGTTCAGGTTGCTTTAAATGATACATTTCATCAAGCATATATGTGGGTATCTACAGTGAAAAAGTTTCACATGACTTTGTGACTTTCTCATGGGTCACTCTTCTCCTGCATATTCCTGTGTGATTATGTTGATGGAGTTAACATTATCTGAGTGACTTTGGCAGGAACAGAGGTTTGTGGCATTACTATGAAGGTGGATAATTCTAATTAATAAATAAACTGTATTACAACCATATTTGTCCACATTGTGGGGGCATTATAAAATTGCCATGCCATTTATTTATGTATTTATGTATTATTTATTTATTTATTTATTTATTTATTTATTTATTTATTTATTTATTTATTTATTTATTTATTTATTATTTATTGTTTGTTTGTTTGTTTGTTTGTTTGTTTGTTTGTTTGTTTGTTTGTTTGTTTGTTTGTTTGTTTGTTTGTTGCATTTGTATGCCGCCCACTCTACAGAGACTCTGGGCAGCTCACAACAGTAAAAATTCACATGCATGATGCCATGATGCCCTATGTTTTGCATATGATCCAATCTAAATCATCAGATTTTGTTAATCTTGTATTTTTAGTGCCAGATAAATAGACTTTTCAAGAGCAGTAATAGAATTGTTGTTGTTAGTTGCGAATTCGTGTCCGTCCCATCACAACCCCATGGACAACGTTCGTCCAGGCCTTCCTGTCCTCTACCATCCTCTGGAGTCCATTTAAGCTCACGCCTACTGCTTCAGTAACTCCATCCAGCCGCCTCATTCTCTGTCGTCCTCTTCTTCTTTTGCCCTCAATCTTTCCCAGCATTAGGCTCTTCTCCAGTGAGTCCTTCCTTCTCATTAGGTGGCCAAAGTATTCGAGTTTCAACTTCAGGATCTGGCCTTCTAAAGAGCAGTCAGTGTTGATATCCTCTAGGACTGACCGGTTTGGTCACCTTGCAGTCCAAGGGACTTGCAGGAGTCTTCTCCAGCACCATAGTTCAAAGGCCTCGATTCTTTGGCACTCAGCCTTCCTTATGGTCCAACTTTCACAGCCATACATTGCAACTGGGAAAACCATAGTAATAGAATTACTGTATACTATATAGTGAATTTAATCCTCGTAGATACCTTTACTGCAAAGTTTGCAGAATTTATTGATAGCTTTGTGAAGATAAATAATGGCACTTAAAATTCAAGATTGCATTAGATTGCTCGGCAACTTGTCTAGCATTTCATTAGCAGGCTTTCTACATATTGCTGCTTTAATTAGCAGTTTCACTATGGGATTTACCTGTGACTGTCTTGGGTGAAAATTGTTCACTAATGAATTATTCCAATAAATTAAGAGTCTGTCTGGGAGAGATGTCTAACTATCTAAAACCAATCTACAGTTTATTAGTAAACATGTAATCATTATGCATGTAAAAAGTCAGTAAATAAATAGAGTGCATGTACCATGTACATCTCAACATGGTTAATAAAAAAAAGGAAAAGAAAGTGGCTTCTTCAGATTCAAGAGCTTGTGCTACTTAAAAAAACAATACACATTTTGTATTTGTATTTCTTATCTAACAATCAAAACCCCAAAATGATTTATAGTATATTTACAATTCAATAAAGTATCATCTTTAGCAGAGATATTCCACTTGGTCCCAACGCTACTGGAATATATAAAAGGGGAATATAAAAGAACATGTTTTCTGTGACAGAACTCAAACTTTGGAACTCTTTGCCATGAGTAATCAAGGTATTTTCATTCTGATATCCTTCCAATGTAAACATTCTTTAAGTAGTTCTTTGCATTGGATTGGGGCTTTAGAAATAAGGGATGATAAAAGTTTTTGTTGCTTTAATGGCTTATTATTATTATTATTATTATTATTGTTATTATTATTATTGTTATTGTTATTATTATTATTATTATTATTATTATTATTATTATTATTATTATTATTATTATTATTATTATTATTATTATTATTATTATTATTATTATTATTATTATTATTATTATACACTAATAATTGTATTTTATTTTAGTCCCATTATTTTTATTGCTTTATTAATTGCCTTTATCACTGTTTATTAGTGAAAAGACAGAATATATATTTCCTACTAACAAAGGGAGAATATTTATTACCTCTTACTGCTTCTGTTTCCAAATAGGAAGGGTCAGAAGTCATTGGGAATAAAGATATATTTATATTACTCCATTCAGTCCTCAAATGTCCAAGCTGACATCTAGGCACTAAATAGGAAAGGAGTCCCTATGTTTTACAATTTTACTCTTCATACTAAGCACTGATAATCATCATCATAATAAAAATGAATTATTGAAAGATTAGATGAAAATAGTTGCAATGTAGAGACACACACACACCACCATGGTTAAGGTCTAGATCCCAAAAGAACAAAGACTATCTTCTGAAAAAGAATGATTTATTCTACTGCACATGTATTGTCTATTTATTTATTTATTACAGATTTTGCTAGTGCAGTTAATAACATATCTGAAGAATGACTATGGCTTTGATATGAATCTATGGGAAAAGGATCAAAGGCTCCTGCACAATCACTCTAATTATAAATATTTATTTTGTCAAAGATTTCAGGCACATATGGAATGATATGTATACATGCCAGAAACAAGCATCAAAGAATTCACTTTTCATTGATAAACATTCTCTTATAATATAGGAAATTATCATAAGGTATAAATGCAATCAATCAGTTTCATGAAAAGTAAACCAACAGAACAAAACAGTACATCTATTTGAAATAGTAGTTTGTCTCTTCTAATGGAGAAAGAAGTGATCTCAACAATAAATAATAAAGTATACAGTATATTGCATTGAAAAAATGAAGCATACAAGAACATTTATCTATATCAGGGTCCCCAGGCCCTGGACCATGGACTGCTATTGGTCCGTGGCCCATTGGGAATGGACCACGCAAGCAGTGGACAAGCGCACAAAGCTTCATTTGCACATGTGCCGGATTAGGATGCTCACATGAAAGCATCCCCTTCTTTCTGCCCCCACTGCTGGAGCCAGAATGGTTGGGGACCATTGACCTTTTTTCCTATATAGTAGGAAAAAAGAACCCCCCCCCCCAAAATAAACAATTAATATCATTTCAGTTATTTTTTGTTCCCTAGCAGCATATCTAAGAGGATTTTATTTACTAAAAATTTGATCTATAATTCATTGCTATAATTCAAACTATATTTTCCAAAATAATGATTTTACATGATTCTGGACTAGTTTAAAACTTATACGCATTAAATTATGCCATGTGGGGCAATAAATAAATTTCATGCTAGGATCCTTCATGCTGTTATAGGAATATGGATTTAGATATCTTGAAGACATGTTGGATTAACACTGTAGTAAACGAACATAATTATTTCACACTGTTTTTGATCACATATTGAATGAAGAAATGGTGCAGAACAAGGCTTCACTGGTTTCTTTGCTGTTCCCTATAGGCTATAGGAATGTCCTTAGGCTGTTCTTAAGTATGTTACATATATTCAGGTGTAGAGATACATACGATAGATGGCCAATCTAAAATATGCTTAGTTTTCAATAGCCTATATAAAATGAGAATGACATACAAAAAACCATAAATATCTAACTGTCGTCTCCAGATGTAAAACTGCATATTTACAGTTACTGCCTTGAAATGGCAAGATTTTAGAATGTCCTCATGGACCATATGCAGACAATGCATAACAATGAAAAGATGATGGGCAATTAAAGTTCTTATGGATAATAGTATCCATGTGATACATTACACTGATTACTTACTAACTGATATTCAACTTCAGGAAAAGAAACACTGAACTGAAATGTCTTAGAAGAAACATTTTCTGTAAAAATTTTCAAGTTTTTCTTTTTCTTGTGACTTCTGCAAAGTATATTTGGTAGAGTTTTCTCCAGATGTAGTCCACTATTTTTTTTATAATTGCCACTCCCCCCCCCCCCCCGCAATATCTTGACTATGTTGAAAGATGCTTGTGCCATTTTGCAATGAAAGGCAAAACAAACATTTTTGGAACAAAAGACAAACCTCAGAAAATATTAGAGAATTTCCCCTTTTTATGGAGAAATATGGCAAAATCATGTTTTGTGATGAATCCAGGCTTCCATTTCTTATTTACTATGGGACTTCTCTAATCCAGTGGTCACCAACTGGTGATCCGTGGACCACTGGTGGTCCATGAGAAACTTTTGGTGGTCCGCAGAAAAATTATTTGCATTTTTTATATTGCACTAAATAAATACTATTTATCTTTTTAAAAAATAATATCAGTGGTCCACGGGATTTAAAATTATGAATTTAGTGGTCCCTGAGGTCTGAAAGGTTGGTGACCCCTGCTCTAATCTAAAGTTTGTTTAGACATATACAAGCACTCCCATAATAAAATTTACAAAACTCACAGCACAATTGACTTTCCTATGACTGAGTCTTATGCCAAACAGTAAGACTGATTCTCTTAGAAGATGCGTCATCTGATCATTTAAAACTATTCCATAGAATTGTCCTATAAATATCATCAAGTTCAAATATCATTAGTTCTTAGTAATGTTTCAGGTTTTTTTGCATTTTAAACTTAGCCACCTTAAAATTTGCTACTTCATTCTATGGAAGACCTAAATAAAGCCTACTAAATTGGAAATTAGATTTGATTTACTTGTTTTTTAGTCAGCGGTAAGGGAGAGGGAGGATTGGCTTTTAGTCTAGCTGGTGGAATGATCTCACTCATAGTCCAGACTGTGGACTCTGCATGGTTACTTTCTAAGAAAAAAAGGAAAGTTCTGTAAAAAGGTTTTTCCTTCTCAACCTTCAAACTTGGATTTTTCTGCATTGAGGCTGAGGTAAATTATTATGAATCACAGGAATACTGGCAGCATATACATTTCTGATATAACAAATAAAGCTGGCTTTCTTTCCATGCAGGGCTAGAAATACCACTGCTTCTGGACTGCTATTTCCACACCCTCTGCTCACAAATAAAACTGAAATATTTAAAGTCATATCATTCAGTTGTAGGAGATGACCAGGCTGAGCCTGAGGGAGAGGTCAAACACATCATAAGTCATGAGTCCCTGCATGCCCGCAAGAGATCAAAGTCCAGCCCACCTTAAATGGCTTTCTTAACTCCCGTTCTTTTCCCTTGACCATTAGTTGGTCAGATTGTTGTAGAGAACTTAAGTTTGCAATAAATCTTTATACCAATTTCAACTGTCTGAATCTCCTGATTTTCCCAGTGCTTGACATCAGCATCTTCTTGTAAAAATTTGATTTGTGCTGTTTTTCTTAAACAATCAGAACACATTGAAAGTCATCTTTTAGGATTTATATTTATATATGAAGACTGCTTCTTGCTGCATAGTGAGATGCAAACTTTTTTAAAAAAATCAAATAATCTTCAATCACTCAGCAAAACGCCTCCAACTGAGTAAGAAAGGTATCTAACCTCTGCATACAAATAATATATAATACTGTTAGTATAGAGATGAAAGCCATGTTTAGCTGAATATCTAACAATGGTGTTGTTTCATTATTCTACAAATACCCCATAAGAGTTCCTCATCAGGTAGAGCAAATACATTGTTGAGAGATGAGAATAAATCTCATAGAGGCGATTTGGATCTTTACTTGGAATTCAAACAGTTAGAAATAAAGCCGAGATTAAAAGTCTAATAGAAATATTTATTTCGGTATAAAAACAATAAATCCTGAATAATTACATCTTTGCTAAGAAAACGCGACCGTTCAGGTCAGAGCCAAATCAAAAGGTGATTAATGGTGGATCAGGAATCATCAAGATCATATCATGTGTTCTGCCTGTATTGGAATATACCATAATATTAGAATAGGGGTGCATCACCCTGCATAGACACACAACTGACAATATTGACACCGTGACATACATACGTTAAAATGCAAACCAAAGTGCTCTAATATTTAATGAGAGCCAGCATAATAGAGAAAAGAACAGGCCCATTGAACAAAATAACAAAGTTGAAATCAGGAGTGTTAGAAGTGGTTTCCATGAACAAAGTCAGATAGAACAGCAGCTATGAGAGTTGAGACTACACAGTATAACTTTGATAAATACCAGAAAGATGTTGCCACAGTGGTTGGTAGTTTGTAATTATCAGAATACATTTTCTAATTGGATCATAGAAAGCAAATATCCCATGTCTTCTGTGACTTAATCCTATTAAATTAAAGGAATAAATGCCAGTTCAGCCTTGTGGGATGAGGGTATAGAAACATGTGCATTTGTCTTTTCCTTTGCCTGGTTTCTCAGATGTGAAAAATGCTTTAAAAATCAGGCTTTTTAAAGCATTTCTGGATTGGACTATGTGGGGCAGATCACAGCATTAAAATGTACAAATGTCAAAAATATGAATGCAACTAATTGCCTAAACTGTCATTTCTATAAATAGGATCCAATTTTTCACTTCCTGTTATCAAGCAACGTCTCCTTATCTGGGAAATAAATAAATAAATAAATCAATAAATAAATCAATAAATAAATCAATAAATAAATAAATAAATAAATAAATGGACTACAGAGAGGCTTGATCAGAATACCATTGTGAAAAGAAAAACTTATATTTAATTGTATCTACTTTTTAAAATTCCATTTTCTAACTTTATGAAAGTTTTGGTTGGATAAATTGAAAACAATTGATTGCTTTGTTAGTTTTGCTTCTCAACAGAAAAACGTTTAAAATGACTCTTTAAAATTATGTCTGAAATTGACCAAATTAAAAAAAAAATCTATGAGAATCAGAAAAGAGTATCTATCTAATATTACATTTGTTAGATTTTTAAATATATATAAATCCAAATACTCTTTTTGCAATAATCTTATACTAGATTATCATGGGACCATTGTCAAAACTATTGTTAGCACAAATCTGTTTTGCCAAAATAAAAATGATTATTTATGTCTGAAAGGTTTAATTGCAATTAATAGCTAAAAAATCTTAATATGAGAAATCTATTCCTGATTTGGCAAGAATAAAACTGATCAGGATAAGGTAGCCCTGAAATTCGAAGTCTTCCTAGCTATCAAGGCCTACAATGCCTATATGTGGGAATAATTACTACATTTAATATTCAGAACTTCAAAGGTTTACCAATACAGTACAGTTCTTTTAATCTAGACTGTTAAAGTGATTTTTAATCTAGGCTGTTAAATCCAGCTACTGCTCAAAGCAAATTAAGAAGTCTACAGTAAACAGAGCAATCTATAAAAAATATCCAACAAGGAATGATATGAGAAAATTCTTTTAACCTTATCAAGTAATACATTTCAGATAATCCAAATAAGTGATTGTTCTCTACAACAGTTTACATAGTGCAGTGGTGGGTTCCTACCAGTGCGGTCCACTCTATAGCACCAATAGCGGCCCACTGGTGACGTCACAGTACCGGTGTGATTGGTTGCCGGTGCCTGGGCGCCGTCATTTTTTTAAAAAAAAATTCTTCTGCGCATGCCCAGAAGCTGAGTTTCCGGAACTGCTCATGCGCTGCCTTCCTATCCCACAGTGAGTCCAAGCAGGGGAGTATGGCTGAGGGAGCGTGTGAGACGCTGAAAGAACGGGCGGCAGGAGCTATCTCCATTCCCCTCCCTTCAGCAGTCCAAGAAGCCACGAACACGCGGTGATGATCCTACGCATTTTCGCACGTTTGAGGCTTCTCGAGCTGCTGAGGGAAGGGGGAATGGGCGGCAGGACCTATCTCAGTTTCCCTCCTTTCAGCAGTCCGAGAAGCCATGCCCACCCGGTCACATGGCTGGCAAGCCACACCCACAAAATAAGCCACGCCCACAGAGTGGTAGTAAAAAAATTAGGAACCCGCCCCTGACATAGTGGTTAGATCACTATCAGAAACTAGACAAAGAAATAGTAATCAACTACTTCTAACTCAATTGCAAAGCTCATACTCTGCACAGGTAAGGTCCCAGATTCAACTAAAGTACATTTCTAGTTAAAGTTAAGAAAAAAATACAGATAGTTAGTGAATATAGGGCTCAATAATGTAACTTAGAATAAGGGAAATGTCTGTGTTCCTAGTATTATGTTCAACTGTTTTTTCTGGGATGGTTAGCATCCTAGCAACAGAGTAGGCAAGGAGAAGGGCTAAATTTCACAATAGACTGACTCTTGTCTTCAGCAAAATTCCTTAATCTTAAGATCCAGACTGTTTGGACTTAATTGGAAATAGTGCAATTTTCTTTATAAGGGAGCACAGAAAACTTTACAGAGATTTTCTAAAATACCCTTAAGCACTTTCACACTTAAGTTTAAGTTTAAGTTTAAGTTTAATTAAATTTATATACCGCCCTTCTCCAGGGGACTCAGGGCGGTGAACAGCCAAGTAAAAAACATTAAAATACATTTAAGCCAAGTAAAAGTAAGTTATTATCATAATAAGCATATACATTCAAATGGCTCTGATAGATATATTAAATTTGAATAATGATGACAACTATGCAAGACTGCAGAAAAGATACTTGAGCAGCAATGGGCATAGGTGTTAAATCTCATTTGACAGACTGATCTGAAAAAAGTCAGCATTTTTAGAAAACATTGCCATGATTACACAATCCTTACCTTATTAGTTGTATGCTTACTTTCTTAAATATAAGTTAAATGATATTCAAATTCTAATATCCTTTTATAATCACTGTAGTGGAGCATGCAAATTCTAATAATGGCATCATGACCCATCTCAGAAGAGGAAAACTGGTTCATAATGATAAATGGCATGACCTTCAGATCCTGAAGCTTGAGGAAGGGTCTACATATAGCCATTCATACATTTATTCAGCATTCCTAAATGATATTATAAAATTGATTTGGCCTTGCAGAGGTTGAGCTTCTCTTTCCACTTATGTATGGATGTGAATATTTATGGACACTTCCAAAGTATTTTCTTCAACACAGCTGTGGTATTTTTGTTTTTAATATCTTGATGAAATGTCAATGTCTGTCATTTATACCTGTCCCTGGAATTCAATTGCTGGAATTATTCAAAATTGTTATCTTGATAAAATGGAATTGAAAAAGATTCCCATAAGCATACGCTATCTTTTGCATTTGCTGAAGTTTAGCCCATGATAATGTCCATGAAAAACCATATATTTGCATAACCAAGGCAAGCTCAGGAGGTTTTAATGCCAAGGCATAGCAGCAAATAGCATCCGCCCATTCAAGACAAAGGAAGCCAGTAGATAATATAACAAAATATCATTTACCACTACTAAAATGCAATAACACATGGAATAACTAGCAATATGCTGCCTTTTTCATGACAGCCGATCACTCTGCTATGCCAGTGGAACTGGCCATAGAGAATGCTTCTGAATGTACATTAAAAACAATTAAAAATAATCTGCTCATTTTAATATATTTATGTTGGGTTATTATTGAACCATCTTTTCCACTGGAAGGACAGGTTGCTTCCATGGTAGAAAGGACTTGCTACTGTATTTGCTTGCTATAGTTTATCCTCTTACACTGTCAGAAAAGGCTCTTCGTTAGAGGCTGCTTACCCTCTGACATATGGAACTTATGCTTGTATAAGATATGAATAAACAAATTAATCCACATTGGCAAAAAGTGAAAAAGACGCAATAGTTAAAACAATAGTGTTTCAACAGAATTAAGATCATAAAAGTTTGTTGTAATAATGTTACAAGAAGCCCTTCACCAACTTACTTTCTTCCCACCATTAGACAACATGGAAGCAGAATTCCTAATAAAGTCTGTATCATTGTGATTAGTACTCTAAAAATCTAAGGAGAAATCTTAGTTTGCTCCTTGGTTTGATTCCCCATCCTAAATATTCAAACAACTAGAGACATCCCAACTACCGTAAATACTTTATATCCCAATTAAATATTCTACATAGCAAAATTTACTTATTTGGATGGCATTTTAGTTGCAGGCAATTATTTTTTTCCCAATTCTTGATAATATATGAACAATACATTACCTGAGCACTTTATACTTCTTTTTATATTAAAATATTTTAATTAATGCTTGTTTTATTTAATTTGAATGTTTTTATAAAAAAGAATGAAGAGAGCCTAGCTTACCTCCACTTTTGGAATGTACTAATCATATCTAGTGGATAATTTCTTCTTGCATTTCCGACTACATATCATCAATATTGATCCTAACCAAATCATGTGCATAATTGGTTTATATTGGAGACATTCAGAACGCAGGTATCTCTTAACAGAGGCTTGAACTTGCCTGAAATTAGATCAAGCCCTACATCACTTAACCCAATGTATCAGATTAAATTGTTATTGAATTATTGTTGGTATATACTACATTCTCTTGTGTAATTTAGTTACAGTGTAAAACTAGTCCATTATGTCTCAAAATAAAAGGGAGATCAAAAATCCAATTAGTGCCATGTAAAATTCTGGAATCCCCAAAGACCTTTCCCATTGAATTTATTAAACAAATGTATATAGCCACCCAACTCATACACAGTGACTTTATCACATTCTTGTTCCTTTCATGTAGTTCTCAATGTGTCAATCTCTTTGCTACTCTATTCCCTCCACCAAAATTCTATTATAAATAATATTACCACACATTACAGCTCTAATTTTGTGTATTTGCGCCAGTTATTTTCAGATAAAGATTTATTCCTCTCTTACATAGTTATTTAGAAGTAGCTTCATATGTCAATTTACTTTTACCATTAAAAAAATGTTTTGTTACATTAGATGACTGCAAAAGCCTTTTAGCAGTTTTATATAACAGGAAATATCCAGTAACAATTTTGAAAGTAGTTGTCATAGCCACAAACACCCCCCCCTAAAAAATACTAGGCATTTTCTCTATTCTGAGAAAATGCCTAGTAGAAATCACAAAGCAAATTGGTTATTGCCATACTCAGAAACAAGCAAGAAGGATCCTGACTAGATGACCTTCTTCATCTGTGTATATTTGTTTTGATTTTAATCTTTTTTTTTAATATAAATCGCTATTTTTTGTTGTGCTAAAGCTACATATAATTTACCTAATCTTGAGTGTTCTAATAGTTTACTTTGTTGTTTCTTAATATGTACTTCCTGTACATTTATAATATCCATATCCAAACTTTGCAATCTTGTAAATATCTGTGTTCTTTTATTTGGTGAATTCAATCCATTTATGTTTATTGGGACCATTTTTATTTCCTCCTCCATTTACTTTCTTATTTATTAGTTGTTCTTAATCTCCTTGTATACCTTGTTTCTCTTTGTACTTTTTCTCTTGTTCCTTCTCTTACTATCCATTCTTTTTTCCTGTTCTCTCCTTTCTTCTTGTTCTTCCTCTTTCTCCTCTATTTGGTCTTCCTCTTGTTCTATAAATTCTCTCGCTTTATCTAATGTATCTATCTTAAACTTTTTCATTTATTATTATTATTATTATTATTATTATTATTATTATTATTATTATTATTATTATTATTGTTATTGTTATTGTTGTTGTTGTTGTTATTATTATTATTATTATTATTATTATTATTATTATTATTATTATTATTATTATTTATTTATTTATTTGTGAGACTTGTATACCGCTTCAAAGTGCAAGCACTTTCTAAGCGGTTTACACCAGTAAGCAATGTATATTTATATTGCCCCCAACAATCTGGGTCCTCATTTTACCTACCTCGGAAGGATGGAAGGCTGAGTCAACCTTGAGCCGGTGAGATTTGAACAGCTGAACTGCTGATCACAGTCAGCTAAAGTAGCCTGCAGTACTGCACTCTAACTGCTGCACCACCTCGGCTCCTAATCTTGCCAGGTAATCAATACTCCTTCCCGGATTAACCTTCGGAACATTACACTTTCCTTATTTAATTGTGAGGTTAAAAATTGGTAATTCCTTCTCACCCGTCTCGGTATTTGTTTTAATGTTATTAGTTCCCTTCCTATTTTTTTAATGGCAGCTTCAAATCTACTGTCTTTTAGATATTATTCTAACATGGAATAATATGAATATTATTTTAATATCTTCCATATGGAAAGTCCTAGTCTATCCTTTCTTAATTCTGAATCTTTCCTAGATTTGCCCCAGATTTCTTCAAATATCTGGTAATTGACCTTTCTGACTGGACCTAATAGAAGTTGTAAACCACAGCAGTTTTTAAAATACGAGAAAATAGAAAATGCAGAAGTGAGCTACATAACAAACATTTTATTCATATGCAGTTTCAACTCACTAGTATTTGTATTTGTGTGTGAATACTTTATTTTCTTAGATTTAAACATCTAAACATTTTGAAGTCTATACAGAGTGGATGTAAAAAAAAACCACTAAGTATTTAATGTGATAGCATTATTTCAGAATAGAAAAAAATACTGCATATGGAATGTTTTATTCACATTTTATTTAATTTATCCTTTCTTGCTTTTGGGAGGCCTAGGGATAATTCTAATCCAAAGGATATCACTAGGCAGAGATACAAGTATTAGAGATACTTCCTATTTGACTGCCAATGCAGAACTACACAAAACTCCCACTGCAGTTGTACAAATGTGACTTAGAACTGCACATTTTGTACTGAATTATGCATTAGAAAAACATGGGTACATCAGACTATTTAAAAGAAATCAAAGCAGGCAGGGGTGGGATTCTACCGATTCGGACCAGTTCGGGCGAACCGGATGGTCCGATGATTAGCTGGGAGCGAACCGGTTCTCTCTGATGATCAGATGGGCCCGCCCGCCTGCCCCTGCGCTTTACTGACCTATATCTTCTCACCTGATTCACGTGGCAGAGCGGATTGCCGCGCCTCAGCTGTGTTTCTCCCCAGCAGTAATGCAGAAGTTAAGTTTTTGTAAAACTATGCATGCGCGCAAAGCGCCATCAGGCACGTGCACACGCGAAGCACACGATCACCGAACTGGTTATTAAACCGCAGGATCCTACCACTGTAAGCAGAGTAGCCTGCTTTATTTTTTTGCTCAAAAACAAATATTTTCACGTGCCAATAAAGAATTGGACTTGACAGTACATCTATCAACCTCATTGTTCACTGCTGGAATAGTGTAGATATTTTGCATTTCATAATTACACTTGTGATTGCTCGCAAAGATGAAATTACAAGAAAGCTTTCCTCTTCCGTGCTAACATACCTGTACACACTCATTCTGGATTTTAACTGTGAAATACTTTTGGAGAGTATAAGAACTAATTAATGCTTAAAAATCTGTTGAAAATCAACAAGGCACAAAAATAGCACTGATTGTTAATTTTGAAAATGGAGAATTTACATCAGCGTGGCAATTCTAAAGCCTTTATAAACTTAGGTCACATACACATTTATCATTCAAGCTGCTCTTTTGTGCTCATGGCAGTCTAAGGCTAAACTTCAAGAATACATGTCTGGACTGAAACACTGTGGCAGTACTTTGCAAATTATTCAGTCTGAAGTATAGGCTACCACATCCTTCCTTTGAAAAATTTCCTTTGCCCTCCCACCTTTCTGTTCCAGGAAAACAATGTTTTAAATATGTGAAAAATCTAAGAAGCTCACTTTCAGATTTTGTGTCTGTATCAATTACCAACAATATTTTCAAGTATTTGGTTGTGTTTCTTGTACAATAATCTAAATCTGCTGTATGTCCAATCTAAACAAGGATAATAAGAATGAGACTGACAGAGTTGTTTCACAGATTTTTGTTTACATCGGCTCTTTGAAGTTACCATTTTTATCAAGAAGCATTCGTCCAATATTATAACTGAGCAGTAATAATGATTTTCTTTAAAAAAAAATAGGCAGAAATTAAATAATAGTAAGACATTGACAATGTGAAGTATACTGAATTATGTCAAGTAGATCTATTTAATATACACTAATAAAAGAGGATTTTAGATTTCATTTTTTTGTTCTGCATTTATTATTTTTATAAATAATAAGAGAGCAAACCAGGGGTGGGTTCCTTCCGGTTTGGACCAGATTGCCTGAACCGTTAGTGACCCGCTGGTGATGTAATTTTGGCGTCAAGGATCCGGTTCTGTCTGTGCTGGTCCGTGATCACCGCCATCTTTTTTTCTGAATTTTCGGCCGATTTTCCTGTGTTTCCTTCACAGCATCCTGTGCTTTGAAAAAAGCCCTCTCGCCCGCCCCCGGGTTAATATTGACCTTTATTTCTTTGCCAGAAGCACAGCTGATGAGCTCCTCAGCTGTGTTTCCGGCTGAATCCACCTTCTGAGCATGCATGGAAGTAAAATCGCACGAGGGGATGCACGCGTGAAACGTCGCAATGCAAACTGGTGGCAAAAGTAAGTGAAATCCACCCAGTACTACTTCATCTTCCTATTTTTCCCACAACAACAACCTGGTGAGGTGGACTGGGCTGAGGGAGAGTGACTGACCCAAAACTATCCAGCCAGTTTTTCATGCCTAATGCAGGACTAGAATTCAGTTTCCTGGTTACTATCCTGCTGCCTTAACTAACTAGACCAAACTGACTGTCTAATTAATCTAAGTAAAAGATTTTACTGCCACCAAAACAACAACCATCTGCTGTAAACACCAATAAAGAAAACTTCACATGGATTGATTTATCTAAAGAGATAGTGTTTGTGGTTCAATATTCCGGATAAGCAGTTTGCATAGAGATGTAATTATAAAAACATACTCCTCTAAAAACATTTTTAATAAAGACTTTAATATAGACTTTGTTTTAAAAGACTTGAGCTATAAGCCATAACAGCAACAGCTTTCTGCACTCACTCAATTTGCAGTTAGGCAAATATCTTCTTAATATAAAATGGGCCCAATAAAATCCTTGGCATCTGGATGAAACAAAAGGGAATCAAAATTTTATTTTTTTTCCTTCAGCAAAAAAAATAAAAAAGCCATATCCAGCTTTTTATCAACTAGAAAGGAATTTACCCTTTTCTCAAATCAAGTCATTCTGAAAGATAGTTGGGTTATGCTTCGAACATTCTTCAGCAGTGAAAGACCACAACAGACAACTTGAGGGCATTCGTTTTTTGAATCTGACTGGGGTTTTATCTTGGAAAGAGCTCTGAAGCAAGGAAACCATCTGACAAGTACAATTTTTGTCACAATTTTTCTTCAGTGCAGTCATTCTTTCAGCCATAGCCTTAAAAGAGTGGCTCCAAATGTGTTTTATAGCATCTTTTTCTTCCCGCTCTCATTCACTCAGACACCAATCTAGCCCATTTAATATGATGCCTACCTAAGTTGCTTTTCATGCTGCCCTGGGAAATGTAGAGCAAATATTTAAATTGCATTGAATTGCTATTCTTTTAAAATTATGTCTTTGTTGTGTTTAATAAATGGAAGCAAAGATTTCTTCATAACAAAGATTCAGACAAATTGAAATCAGAAAAAGTGAAAAAAGAAGTAGTTTGGTTTTTAAATAAAGTATTAAGTATATTCAAAAAACGTATATTGTAAAAAATGTATGTATATATTAAGTATATTGGGAACAAAGGTAAAAGGTTCCCCTGTCTAGTCGTGCCCATTTCCATTTCCTAGATGAGGGAGCCAGCATTGTGCAAAGACATTTCTGTGGGCATGTGACCAGCATGACTATATGCTGACGAGCACAGAATGTCATTATCTTCCCACCAAAGTGGTACCTGTTTATGTACTCACATTTGCATTCTTTCAGACTCCTAGGTTGGCAGGAGCTGGGGCAAGAATAGGAGCTCACCCCGTCATGCAGTACTTGGGGCTCAAATTCCAAACCTTTCAATTGACAAGTCCAGTGTCTTAACTGCTAGGCCAGGGGTGGGCAAACTATGGTTCTTTGAGGACCTGTGGACTTCAACTCCCAGAATTCCTGAGCCAGCCATGCATGCATGAAGTCCACAGGTCCTCAAGGAACCATAGTTTGCCCACCCCTGTCCTAGGCCATCACAACCTCCAGTATTAAATATATTAAATAATAATTATCAGTAATTTCACTCTACCAACTGCTTTTGTGATAACATAGAGGGGTTTTTGCTACCATCCGTGCACAAGAGATCCAAAGTTCTTCATATATTTACTGATTTGTTTTTAATTTTTATTTAATTAAATTCAGTTTAATTAGCCCTTGTATGGCATTGGCCTACTCCTGATCACATCTATCCACCCCTTAATGTTGTGGGTTCCACTTTTTAAAGAGTTCCATCTGAGGGGACCTGAAGGATATGTCTTTGCTGCTATGGCTCCTGCCTTCCAGAACATCATCCTTCTGAGGTGAGGTTAGTCCCACCTATGCTAGCCTTTTGGAAGGTTTTTAGAATGGGTTTTAAAATTTTAACTTTGAAATTTTTCCCCATCAAATATACATATTTATCAATCTGGATGAAAATGGGAATCCCGCTAAATATATGCTTCAATCTTAAGTAATACTTATCTTTAAAACATTTATGTCTTCCCATTAACTCTCTGGAATTGTAAACCATTTATTTATAACTATATTAATCTGTGAGGAAGAATTTGAAATGCCTGTACAATATAAAGAATTTTTGTTGGGATAATTATTCAAGCTTTAATTTTAACAGACTGTCACAAACACATTACAGGTACCTAGATTTCTGCTGTTTTAATAACAAGCTTCACTGCTGTAATCTTTTCCTGTTCTCTCTGACACTTGAAGTATTTCAGCTGAATACCCATAAACTTATTAGAGAAAGAGAGGTAGGTAGGTAGGAGGTAGCTGAAGAAAAGAAAAATAGTAATATAAAAATATATTGTTTGGTTTCAAATGAAGCTACTTCTGCATGAAAGCCACATATTGTTGTTACTAGACTATTGGTAATAGTAACTGTACAGCAGTGACCTCTGACACAAATAAGAAGACATTCTTGTTGCCATTCAAAGAATAAGGTTAGCCTAAAACAGGGGTAGGCAAAGTTGGCTCTTCTATGACTCATGGACTTCAACTCCCAGAATTCCTAAGCTAGCATGATTGGCTCAGAAATTCTGGGAGTTGAAGTCCATGAGTCATAGAAGAGCCAACTTTGCCTACCCCTGGCCTAAAAGAAAGAAAACTGTAGCTGCAAAATTAGCAGTGTTTTTTGCTGACATACAGTAAGATAGAAAATACTACTTTCAATATAGAACAGGAAAACAGAGGCATATGTCACAAAGAAGTTGTCCGTCCCTGCCCTCCAGAAACACTTGATAGCCTGTACCGTGTTTTCCCGAAAATAAGACCCTGTCTTGTATTTTTTTGAACCCTGAAATAAGCGCTTGGCTTTATTGCCATGCACTCAAAAGCCCGATTGGGCTTATTATCAGGGGATGTCTTATTTTGGGGGAAACAGGGTACTTGAGACAGGACAAACTAGCAGTATGGATATGTCCTACTTTGTGAACTCCACACATTTCAGTTATCATTCCTATGTATGATAAGTTCCTTAATGTTATAGATAAAAACAACTTTCTGTACTGGATTCCATAATAGTCAAATATTGTGTGAATTAGACCAAATGTACAGACAATAAACAGGTATCCAACTGACAAATTGCTAAAGATGTTTTCAACTATGTGTAAAATTTACAGTCAGCTGTTAAACAGAAATGCTGTATAACTGTTGAACAGAATATCAGGATTCCAAGAGGCATGCAAAATCAATATAAATTTAATCTAACCCCTCCCTCCCTTCCCCAAAGAAAACAGTGATATGCTTCTCAAAACCCTCAAAGGTTACAACTGAGATCTTACTGATGGCATTACATACTTCAGGAATCCCATTTCCCTTCTCCTTTATTGCCCTTTTTGTTCATTCTTTTCTGTATTTCGCAGCAAGTTCCTTCAATACAAAAACTTATTAACACAGTGGGAACTCTGTGATGATATAAAAGAAGCAGAAGAAATACAAACAGGTTAAACTCATTCACATAAGCTGTAAAGCTTAAGAGTGGGTATTCAGAATGCCTACATTTTTCTTAGTGGGGCTTGCATGTGCTGCCACCTAATCTGTTATGCCCTCTGCAGTCATTAAACACTACTTAAAAAATTTGCAAGGACATATTTCATTCAGTTATCCAAACAACATGTCCAGTCTAACAGCAATCCACATTTTCCCAGGTTGTAGATCTTCTGGATTAATTAATATATGATAAACACTACTTTGTTAGGCATGTGTGCATTTGTGTGTGTGCACAACTCTCACATACACACACATGTCCAAATCATTATGGACACCCTTCACTGAAATCAAGAAGAGCTTTGAAATGTATGCAAAATGCAGAGCCAACCAGTTCTTTTATCCTCTGGTAGAAAACATAGCCATTCCTCCAGGTATGTCAGAATCAGAAATGTGAACGTTGTTTAGTGGATGTTCAGTGTACAAAACCTTTTGTTTATTATTTTTGCTCCTCACCACAATCATGTATTAGGTGTCTCAGGATCTGAAGAGATAGTGTCAACAGAGTAATATATTATTAATTAGTTATTTGCCACTGAAACAGTCCTCTAACTTCCAGTTGATTCTACCAGGAGTATATGTCTACATATATATGGACATTGCCCTGAAACAGCAAAAACTATGGATCTTTCCAGTTTTGCAGGCTTCATAAATCTCAATCTCTCTCTCTCCCCCTCCTCCCTCCCTCCCTCCCCTCCTCTCTCTCCAGAATATAAGAAACTTAATTTACTCTCAGAATATTTTTTGGGCTTTTTGCTAGAGCATAATACAACATTTAAACAAAACAAAATAGTAAAATCTATGTACTGTGTCATAAAACTCCATATACTTGGAAAAGTATATCTGTTAAATATTACAAAAGCCCTGTTCTGTGCAATCAGTAGCTTTTGAAAATAAAATACAATCCAATTTATCCTTCCTCTTCTACAATCACTCATCCAGACCGAGATCACTCCATACTGATATCTCATAACCAACTCTGTAACATTGCCAGAGCTAGGCAACTGCACATCTCACATTATCTCTAATTTATTCTCTTTTCATTTTCCTAATTTGGTCTTGTTCCTGCACTAAAGGAACAAACGCAGAGGGATGGTATCCCAAAGTTTGTTAGATTGAGGGGACAGAGACTGCAGTGTCCATTGGCTCTATTTATTTCTCTGACACAATGATACTATTACTCCTTTAGCTAACTTCAACCAAAATATCAACTCTATATTTTATCACAGTATCTTTTTCTGACAGAATGATCCACTCAAAATTGGCTCAATTATCTCACAAAGCTCATCTCCCTATGCTGATTATTTGTGAAAAACAAATAAGTTGTTCAATTATTACATTTGGATTGACATCTAAAGCAGTATCATCCATTTATTCCCACATTTTTAAATTTTATTTTATCCCGTTTTTTTCCCCATACGCATCTCAAGGCAGCAAACATACCATTACTTTTTCTTCTTCCTTTTCTCCCCACCACAACAACAACATTGTATGTTGAGTTGGGTTGAGAGAGAGTGATTGGCCCAAGGTTACCCAGCTGGACTTTTTTTTTTTGCATATATGCACACAAGCACATATGCATACTGATACATATGTTTGATGGGGTCAGCAGATGAATTAGGGAAATTGAGTTTTAAACATTTTTAACCTGAGAAAACATTGTGCACATTAATGTTTCTACCCAAGAACCCAATACACAGCAGAAAATTCTAATGTACTGAATTGATAGCATGTATTTGAGAAGTTCCATTTTGCATTCATCATTGTTTTTAATGAACTGTGGGTGGGATCGAAAAGACAATATTGTGTTGTTATACACTGTAAGGAACGCATCACAGTGCGCCATGCTGTCAACCAGGGATATTTGTATTCTTTTTTAACTGTCTTATTGAAGAGCCTCTTTTAAGATGAGTGATTTCCAACATCCTCTACCAGCACGTACGAATATGATCACCAAATTACAAATGTTGCTTGCGAAACCAAGCAACAATTAATGCCATCCATCATTTGTAAGTCTAATTATATATTAGGTATTAGGTAATAAGACATCTTATGATTGAATAGGTACTTGCAGTTTCTTCATATACTGTAATAACCATATAAAGGTCTTTGCTAAATGTTAATATCTCCCATTTTTTCACATCTATATTCACATAAAAGGACTAATAGACAGATCATTTTCAGAACCATAAGTGCATTGTTCTACAACTTAACAAAGTTGGCCATAGTGATAATTAACAATGAACTAAAAAATGCAGAGAGGAACCCTTAACCTATAATACTGAGATCGTGAGATAGCAGAACTAAAAACAGTGGTTCTTAATCCGGTTGACCCAATTACCCTTTTCCTAGTCATTACTCCCACAAAAAGAAACACCCTATTTTTTAACCCAGTTCCTTGGGAGCTGCATTCCCAAACTGGATTCTCAACTCAGAAAACTGCAATTGCAAATTGCTTCATTATCCCCCAGGATACGTCCAAATTACTCCCTTAAGGGGAATCACCCCTACTTTTAGACCCACTGAATGGAAAGGTCACTTTTATCTTCAGTATAAAATATCATTTATCCAAAATATTAATTATTTACATTGTTACTGAAAACTTATTAGCATGTGCCATGGGTTTCTTGTTCCTTTGAAGTATTTAAAAATACTTCGCTCAACAAGTTCTGGTAGATGGTGTTTATAATTAAAAATGTTGCTTAAGTTTCCATTTTTAAAAAATCCAAAAACAAATAAAACAAGATGGATTTTACATCTATCATTAATTTGAGAAAAATGGGAAGGGGAAAAAAACAAATGCTAATTGTTATAAAGATGCGGTAGATTTTTGGAAATAATTAACTTTGTTGCATAAAAATTGAAGCAACTTTCTGCAGGTTTTTTTTTTCTTGCATTCATCTCCCAATATCACAGCAGCTCTGTATATTTTCACAAGGAGCCCCATGGCAGGGCAAACTTCAAGGATCAAGCCTAATTGGACTCATATGGAGCATGGATATGTATTTTCCTATAAAATGAAATTTAAATGCAGAAAACTCACACACTAATAAGAATCCCTTCTATTGTTTGCTTTATTCGCAATATCTTAACCTTGGTTTATCAGCCTAAATGTCCCACAGTTGCTATAAGAGCAGACCATTATAGTAACATACCCAAGTAATTTGCACATTAAATATTAATGTATTTAATATTTTTTCAGTAAATATTGTGAAATGATTATTAGCATATTCATTACATTGAACATTACATTGTATTCAGATATTGTCCAAGATGGCCATTGTCTCTGGTGACAAGTCAATGCAGAGTTGGATGAAGTGATTTGGAGAGTTCATTTGCCCTTTCCATTTATTAACATTCCAAAGTGAACACTGGAACTGGGGATGACATGGTACAAAAGGCCATAAGGAGAACGACCAAAATGACATCTCTTTCGGATTGCAGCTACCTTTTCTCTGTATGGGGCTTTTCATGCACAGAAGCATTAGCCTGGGGGACTCAATGGAGGAATACCATACTGGAGGTGGTATTAGACTAACAGCAAACCCTATCTCCCCATTGCGTATCCTGCTCCCTCCCCATCTTTTAATTCATATTGTTGAACTTTCATTGTTTTCATTGTTTTTACTATTGTTATATTTACATTTCTTTATAATTTTACATTTTACTATTGAAAGCTACCCAGACTAGCTCCATAGGGAGATAGGGAGCAAATAAATTGAATGAATGAATGAATGAATGAATGAATGAATGAATGAATCCATCCATCCATCCATCCATCCATCCATCCATCCATCCATCCATTCATTCATTCATTCATTCATTTTATGGGTACTAGCCCTAACATATTTTCTCACTAAATGTGTAAAATGCAATTTGGAAATAATGCTAAAAGAAATTCCCACCTGGAGGATATACTCAGAAACACATGTTTGGAGGTTAGACATTGTACCTTGGCAACAAGGGACAAAGCTAATAAGTTCAACCTTCATCTTGCAGTGCTAGGTGGAATTAGTTCTTATTAGCTCTTATGCTAATAATAATTCACTGTCTTCATCTTCAAAGACAGACGTTAACTATATAATAAATGAATGGTTGGATATCTTCCACCTCTTAATCTTGAATACTGTAGCTATATTTGCAAGCAACCAATTCTCCAGTTATTTGCTCTTTTCATTCTGTAGATTTCACTTTTGGTTTTATTCTTACTTATGATGGGGTCCAAAAATTTCATCTTGTGTTATACAATTGCAGGTTGTGACATGTAAATGCTATGTTGACTGACAATGCCACATTATCGAAGAAGGAAAAAGAGGATTTTATTAGCACATAAAATTGCAAATAAAAGAAAAAAGTAATTGGTTCTATTTTATGGAGTCAAAAGCTGACAATGATACAAAGATATTAATAAACATCCCCGCATTTCCCAAGGTTGATATTGTATATACACTTTTACTTAAAACTTTGGCAGCCTTTCAATAACACTGTATTAAAAGGTCATAACTGATATTCAATGATTTTTTAGAAACAATACTTGATATAAAATCTCTCATTAAAAGCATAATTAATAACAATTTATGGAGAAGTATTTTGTATTATTTATTATATTATTTGTCACGCTTCTTCCATGAGGCAACCCTATTTCTCTTACTCCTGTTCAATCTTATCTAATTATATTCTATTAATCAGTGGATGAAGTCATCCATTTTGTTTGCTATTTTAATACATTCCGAATATCAAAGCATGTTGCAGATGTATTGGAGCATATAGGACTTTAAAATGTGAGCATTTCTACAGAGTATAATTTTATAACGGTTCTTTTGAGTGAAAAGATTTACAAAGACCAATTTCCAGAGTGGATGGTAGAAGTGTACACGTAATCCAAATTTGTCTACTGAAGAAAACTATTTCCCTATTTAAATATATTGCATGGCTATATATTTCTAAGTTTTGGGCTAAATAAGCATGATGTATTAAACTAAATCTCACAAATATTAGTAAAACTGATCAGAAAGCTCAGACTGCCCAAGGAGCTGCTGATACAGTTCTAAAGAGGAATTACTGAGTCTGTCATCTGCACCTCTAAAACTGTCTGGTTTGGCTCTGCAACCAAACAAGACAGACACAGACTTCAACGGATAATTAGAACTGCAGAAAAAACAATTGCTACCAACCTGCCTTCCATTGAGGACTTGTACACTGCACGAGTCAAAAAGAGGGCTGAGAAAATATCTACAGACCCCTCACATTCTGGACATAAATTGTTTCAACTTCTACTCTCGAAACGACGTTATAAAACACTGCACACCAGAACAACTAGACACAAGGACATTTTTTTCTGTATGCCATCACTCTGCTAAACAACTAATTCCCACAACACTGTCAAACTATTTACTAAGACTGTATTTCTATTATTCTTCTCATCCTTCCTATTACCTATTTCCTTTTCTACTTATGACTATAACCTTGTTGCTTGTATCTTTACAATTTATATTGTTTTATTTAGTTTCCTAGTATGATTTTGATTGCTTATTTAGTATCCTATGACTATGACTAAGTTCTTACATATCTTATGATTCATGGTGAATGTATTTATGATGACTATGATCATGATTTATCACTCATATCTTTTATGTACACTGAGAGCTTATGCACCAAAGACAAATTCCTTGTGTGTCCAATCACACTTGGCCAATAAAGAATTCTATTCTAAAACATGCCTCCCTGTAGTTGTGTTATTATATGATAGATCTAATCACATTCAGTAAAACATCCTGTTGTAAAAACCTTCATAAACTAAACTTAATGTAATTAATATAACTGTAACATTGCTATGATCTGTATTCTAAATAAGCATTCTGATGTGGCTCAGTATCAGCATTACTTTCATGTTTTATATAACAGTTTCCGTTGTATAAATATTGATTTCTGAATATTGTTTAAATGTTTATTAAATAATAAATAGCTGTGATATGATATGTTCATTTTTAATAATATATGCAATAATAACATAGAAGTCCAATTGAGACTGCTACTTTCCATGGACTTCTATGTTATTATTGAAAAAAATAATAAAATAAAATAAAATAAAGTAATAAAATAAAATATGAATGACAAGAACCAAAATCAATTGTACTATTTTGTAGATCATTCGTTAGAAACCTAGAATAGAAAAACCTCATTAAAGAAGCTCATTATTGTATGAAACAATGGATATTTCTTTACATTAGGGTGTGTTCTTTTTCTTAAAGTCAATGGAAACACAAACATAAATTTTCTTCTGTAAATCTGATGCCCTTTCACCAGTCGTAGTTTTGTGATGGAATCAGCTAATGGAGATTTAGGTTCAGGCCCAATCATTGTGATGTGTTAACTTGAAATTACAACTAGGAATAAGTCAGAAAACACTAAAGGTCTTGAATAATCTCTTCTGAAAATAGTCGCCCTCTTGGCTTTTTGAATCTATGTTGCTTTGGCTGGGGGATAAGAAACATGCCTCTTAGGGGATCTGTTGTCCCAGCAATTCCTTGTATTTTGTTGCCATTCTTGGTTTCTACAAAAGTAGTTTAGTAGCCTACACAAGAGACTCCCATCTTTGGCAGGGGTGGGTTCCACTTACCTTCGCCACCGGTTTGCATCGCGATGTTTCGCACACGCGCGATCACTACGCTCGCACGCGCACACACATCCCCTCGTGCAATTTGGCTTCCATGCATGCTAAGAAGCAGGAATCAGCCCGAAACACAGCTGAGGAGCTGATCAGCTGTGCTTCGTGTGAAGAAATAAAGGTCAGTATTAACCCATGGGCGGGTGGGAGGGCCCTTTTTCAAGCCACGGAAGAAGGGGAAAGGAGAAAAATTCGCAAAAAATCCAAAAAAAGATGGCAGCGCGCATAGACCAGCACTGACAGTGACGTCACCAACGGGTCGCTACCCGTTCGGATGATCTGGTCCGAACCGGGAGGAACCCACCCCTGATCTTTGGTTAATTTTTATCTAAATTAGAGAAGAATTTAAAGTCCTCAGATGTCCACTATGTCTCTGAAAGAATAATTACCAAAGTTCCTGAAGTTTATTTCTAGGGAACCTTTTCTGACATCTCTAGAATATAGCCAATAATTCTATAAATGTAAAAGGAAGGCAATGTAAGCTTTTGAAAGAGGTGATTCTAATAGAAGAACATGAAAAACAAAAGTTTTTTTCATAGCTGTTGTTATGTACTGTATGCATAATTTTAATTCTGTCAATTACTTTAATATAAATAAATTTATTTAAAAATGGTGGAATAGTGCTCTTTCAGTAACTAAGCAACCAACATCAGCATCTATTAAAATAAAGGGACTTACTTGCAAATCAGTATTATCAATAATACCCATCTATACAAAGTTATAAGAAAGGACTGGCATACAGTTATAACCAAATATCAAAACTAAGGTTCCATCACATGTTGTTAGCTTTCTCCAAACTGTTACCTTTCACATAATGAATATTTTGTTTTTTAAAAAATTCCTAGACAGCATGAATATTGGTCACAGAGGTTGGGAAATTGTGGGAATTGAGTAGCGATATATTGAAAGAATTGGGACATGGTGGCTCAGTGGCTAAGACGTTGAGCTTGTCGATCAGAAAGTTGGCAGTTCAGCGGTTCAAATCCCTAGCATCGCATAACAGGGTGAGATCCCGTTACTTGTCCCAGCTTCTGCCAACCTAGCAGTTCAAAAGCACATAAAAATGCAAGTAGAAAAATAGGGACCATCACTTTGGTGGGAAGGTAACAGCACTCCATGCACCTTCGGCGTTGAGTCATGCCAGCCACATGACCACAGAGACGTCTTCAGACAGTGCTGGCTCTTTGGTTGAGAAACGGAGATGAGCACCATCCCTAGAGCTGGAAACGACTAGCACACATGTGCGGGAGAACCTTTACCTTTACCTTTATATTGAAAGAATAAAGGTTGGGAAAGGGTATTTTAAATGAACAGGCACATTCAGTCAAAAAAGCAAACATTTCGTTATTAGATTTCCATTTCCCTAATATTATTTTATTCTTCATTATTCAAAACAGTAAAATCATAATTACATGCTAAGCAGTAGGAAACCAAATATTTTGCAATGTTTAAGTAACCCAATCACTTGTGTTGGCAAAAAGTGTAGAATAGCTCAATATGTAGCTCAATTGATACTTCTTAAAGAGGTTAAATTTATTGTAGGTAAAGGACTTCATTTCACTATAATTATTGGTATTGAGATTGTAAATATTGTATGAAAGCAATAATCCCCAGCAGAGAGAGATTATTTTAGAAAATTAATGACACAAGGAAGTAAAAAATAAAAAAAACCTTAGATCATTGACAGAAAGAATAAAGCTAGTTAACTGAAATTAAATATAGTATTTATGTATGATGTGATTATAATTACCTATAAAGCATCACAAATAGTTTGTAATATATAATATGGATTGTGAATCTGAAATATTCTGTATTTTTAAAACAATGATTTGAATTAACAATTTGGAAAAACATAGTTATGCTTTCTCCAAACCATCCTGTTGAAGTACATACAGGAAGTCCTCGATTTACAACAGTTCATTTAATGACTATTTAAAGTTACAACGTCATTGACAATAGTAACTTATGACTGTTTTTCACACCTATGGCCATTGCAGCATCCCCATGGTCACGTGATCAAATTTCAGATGCTTGATTGACTCATATTTATGATGATTGCAGTGTTACGGGTCATGTGATCACCTTTTGCGACCTTCTGGTAAGAAAATTCAACGTGGAAGCCAGATTTACTTAACAACCGTGTTACTAATTTGACAACTGTAGTGATTCACTTAACAATTGGGGCAAGAAAGGTCGTAAAATGGGGCAAAACTCATTTAACAAATGTCTCGCTTAGCATCAGAAATTTTGGGCTCAGTTGTGGTCATAAGCCGAAAACTATCTATACTTTCTTTTGTGATAAATTGAACAAAAAATGTTAATCAGAAGTAAATATTTTTGGGGAGGAGAGGCAAGATCAATGTTAGAATGTGGATTATTCAATGTTCCATATTACAGTAACTTACCTGAACAAAACCTCTTAAAAATGAACAAATTACGTTTTTTTATTAGATCTGGAGAAGAGCCATACTTAAAGTTATATTGATTTCAAGTGAATACTATTAATTGTGGGTCACCTGAGGTTCTTATTGCCAGGGAAAAAAGTAACCGTGGTTTCTCCTTGAAATGTAATGTATCAATGGCTTTGGATATAAACTGGAGAAGACATAGTCTGTACCTGCCAAATATTATGAAAAAAGAAGGCAGAATAAATAAAGTTGGAAGAAGCAGGCAGTTTGCTATCTCGGACAATGGGGTTCAAACAACGGCAATCAATCCAACCCCTCAGTTCAATTTCTAACAGGTTGGTTCATTTAATAAAACAAATTTAAGCATAAAATCCTAAATTGCAGAACTGGTTACAAAATATATAAAAGCTATATTGTTTTCAATATTGCAATAAGTCTAAATGATAATTGGGCAAAAACTAAAAATATTGTGCTTTTTAAAATAAATACATATTGTTGGCTGTCCATTGCTTTTATATAAAATATTTATCATCACAAATATTTTTGAGAATCAGAATAAAGCAGGAAGGGACTTCAGAGGTCTTCTAGTCCAACCCCCTGCTCAAGCAGGAGACCCTATACCATTCCAGACAGGTGGCTGTCCAGTCTTTTCTTTTTGACCTGAGATTTCAGGTGAAAATTCAGCAGCGGATCTGTCCAGCTTGTAGACTCATTGGTCAACAGTTACAAATAAAGAGAAGGTAAAATCTGTACGTAGCATTTTATACTTACCAACAAGTGAACTAGAATTTTGCTAATGGACACCCAGAACTTGTTTTTCATAAAGCTCACACATCGGGGGGAAATAAAATCACACTTGTGACAAACAGATTAATTCAACAGCTTGCATGATGGTTTAGATAACAGCTGGTGCAACGGCTGTTCTATGGTAACAAATCAAAAAGCTTCTCCAGTTTTTCTTTAAAAGGAGCAAGTTGCCTCTGTATGTATGTGCTTATGTTTGTGCAAAACACACACACAAACATATCCATCTATCCATCTATCCATCTATCTATTTATCTTGGAAATTTTCTGTTTATCAGAGAAAGAAAGGCATAAAATTCAGAATCTGATAGTTAAATGTATTGGCAAGAAGACCAGCTTATGATGTACCCGACTCACAAAAAACAGGTATAAGGGGAAAAAAGGCTTCATACAAAACATAACAAAATCTTAAATACCCTATCACCTTATTCATAAGGGCTACCTCCATCTAGATCCAGTTTATGTATTGGACTCCTATCAACTAGGACTCGATGTAGTTTCCTTGACACAAACATTAACACTCATTGTGGCAGAAAAGTATGATATTTTTCACAACCAAAGTGAAATAGTCAAATGATGTCCTATTTCTCAAACCTACTCTTTTCTTTAAATGGAACATAGAAAAGCTAGAGAGTAGAGAAGTAGAGGAGAGAGAGAGAGAGAGAGAGAGAGAGAGAGAGAGAGAGAGAGAGAGAGAGAGAGAGAGAGAGAGAGAGAGAAATGTTTATTTTGGAAATTTCAAAAATGCCCTTTCTTCATGATAATGAAGCCGTGGTGGTGCAGTGGTTAGAGTGTAGTACTGTAGGCTACTTCTGCTGATCACCGGCTGCCAGCAGTTTGGCAGATCGAATCTCACCAGGCTCAAGATTGAATCAGCCTTCCATCCTTCCGAGGTCGGTAAAATGAGGACCCAGATTGTTGGGGGCAATATGCTGACACTGTAAACCGCTTAGAGAGGGCTGTAAAGCACTGTGAAGCGGTATATGCTATTGCTATTGCATATAAGTGCTATTGCTATTGCTATAATCCTTGGTTAAATTCTCAAATGCCCCAGTAATGTAGCTAAGCTACAATTATATTACTATTTTTTTCCTCGAAAGCAGGATGGCTTAGAGTTTGATTTATACTGCATTAATAAAAAGTATTATTTATTTATTTATTTCCTTATTTGTTTATTTATTTATAAAATTTATTGGCCGCCAATGTTAACATAGGGTAACTCTGGGCAGCTTACAGTTTACATCTTAGTTAAAACAAAAATGTTAACATCAAACCTTAAAACCAAAGACACATAGGGAGAGTGGTGGTGTGTGGATTGCATGGGATCTGCTATTACTCTCAACTACCGGTACATGCATCGTGCTGATCTGCCATTGGGCCCTCAAGCTGACTGGAACAGACACATCTGCTGGTACGAGTAGTGTGGGCCAGTTCCAGTGGGGTGAGTTCCAGTTCCAGTGGGGTCCAGTCCATCAAGTAATCTGGACCCATTCCTTGAAGGGCTTTTAATGTGATCATCAACACCTTGAATTGCACCCAGAAGCAGGCTGTTAACCAGTGCAGCTTGCAGAACAGTGGTGTCATGAGGGCCATTCTTGGGGCCCCAAAAACTACCTACGCTGGCACACTCTGCACAAGCTGTAGCTTCCAAAGGCTTTTCAAGAGTAGCTCCATGTAGAGCACATTACAATAGTCCAATCATGAGATGACTAGGGACTGAACAACTGATTTATTTATTTATTATAATATTAGGGAATCCTGCAAGGAGTTGGTAATTGTATCAGCTGATCAGGAATATTTAATTTGGAAAGTGAATATTCTATTTTGTTGATGTTTAGGTCATTGGTAGTCATGCTAATGTTGAATGGAATACAGTTGAAAAATCTTGAGGCTTCCCCTCCATTCCTACCTATTCTAGTAGCTCTTAGACAAACTGGAGACATCCTTCTCTAGTTTACTGCAGGAATAGGTAATCCAGATGTTTTGAAATACAATTCCCGTCAGTGTCAGACACCAGAACCCATAGTGACTCTCGGAATTATAGATAAAAACTAACTATAAGGAACTAGTTTGACTACTCTGGTTTATTTAAATACAAAATGCTATTTCCAAATACAGGCCAATATACAGGAACCATTTCAAGGGAAACAACAGAGCAAGTTCTTGGACAGAAAGACAGAAAAAGGGGGTAAGAAAAGACAAGATCTAGAGACAGAGTAGCCAATTTTTAAATGACTTTATACACCCAGCTTAATCTCAGCAGCAGATAAAAGTGTCAGCTGAGCTTTTGCAAAGATGCTTCACCCTTGCAAAACTTTCCTAAGTACATGAATTGAGCCATATTTGGATCAGGCATCCACCTAATATAGCAAACTTCCTTGTTAACATTCAGCCTATAGTACAATGTCATAAACAGAAACCAAGTATGAATATTTCTATGAGGGGTTGGAATAAAATAATATTTTACTTTATCCAAAATAAGTGATAGTTTGCAGAACATTACCCTGCCTGAATAATCTATATAGCCATAATAAATGTCAGCCTATAACTTATATATGAATATGCTTCATAATTTAATTAAATTTTGCCACTAGTTTTTAAATTTAAATCATGGGAGGTTATTATTTTATTATTATTTTTACTTTTTATTATTTTTCTTTCTTTTATATTGTGTTTTTATTATCCTGTAAGCCACCTTGAGTCACAGTCAGCCAGTAGGCGGCAATATAAATTTTCCGAATCAATCAATCAATCAATCAATCAATAATAAATAAATTACATTCAAAGAAACATATTGAATTTAGTGCAGAAATCCCAAAATTTGTTCACAAGGGAAAATGTTCAACAACAGTCAACAATATTTAACAGGTATAACAAATTTCGGAAGAAATGAATGGAACTATTTTATTTTTGTGTTAATTGATGGAGCTCAAGGCTGATTTTATTAATTCAGAAAATTGTTGTAAACTACAAAACTGAACTGTCATGAAGTTATCATACCTGTAAATGTCAAAAAGTTGGGTCTACTTTGGAAAAGTAAGTATGATTAAGAGTGGATTTCAGTGAAATAACTTATCACTTGTATATTTTATCACTGGTATCTTTGGAAATTCAAGAATTTCTTCGGTAAGTTTCAAGAGAACAAGACCACTAATCTTCCTAACTTAATACTGTTAACATTAATGAGTGGCAGGTCTGCAGGACTGCAAACTCTTCCTCAACCCTCTCAAGAGGTATAAATGCATTGAAAGAGGGATTTTGTGCATTTACAATACATACGCTAGCCACTCTGATTGAGCTATATCTGTTCTCTAAAGACAGCATTGCCTACAGTTCAGTAAGGTCTTCAATCTATAAATGATTTAAATTGTTTTTATTTAGTTTAGATACAGTTGACTTTATAGTAATTCTAAAGAAGGTATTTCTTCATTTAATAATTTTTATAGTTAAGAAACTTATTATAATGTTAAAAACTGGGAGTTTTATTCAATGAACAGAAGTGTATATTAACAAACCTCAGGTTCAACTTCCTGGTGTGTATTTGTTAATTTAGCAAATATTTGACAGAAAGATAACTTCCCTAAATAGCTTCTTAACTTTAAACTTCTACACATGGCATACAAACACACACACACACACACACACACACACACGAAACGACAGACATCATGATCTCCGGAACTTTTAAAAAATTTATTCACTAAGCTTCATTAGCCTCTGCTAACGTCAGAGTGTAAAATCACCATTGAAGAGATGCTTGCTTTTATGTGTTACTGATCAATTTGGTCATTGTGCGCGTGATGGGCCCATACCCTTGCCTTCCCCCTGTAATTAGCTTTGTTGTTTTTGCCTTAGTCATGCTGACCAATGGAGGTTCAGTTTCTATTACCTCCTTTCCTATTGTGAATTGCTTGGGCTTTCCTATTGTGAATTGCTTGGGGGGTGATGCCGAGTGGTCAGGTATTACTTTGAAGGCATTTTCCCTGGCTCCCTCCCCCTCATCACTACTCCTCTCCCTCCCAGGCACACTCGTTGCATCCACCAAGTTCATTTGTTTCACCCATGATTTTGTAACCGGTCTGCGTCGTTCCTCACCCCCTGTCCATCCCGTTCCAACGCTGCTCTGACGGGCTGTCCTGCACTCAGTCCAGGTTTGCCATGCCTTCACTGGGCCAATCCCTATGCCTAAAGGGGGGAGGGTGCCCCCGATCTCTATTCCTCAATAGCTATCAGTCTCCACTAAATCCTTCCTGGTGCCTTAATGCCTGGTAAGCCAGTGGTAAGTCAATGTATCTATTGATAGAGTTGTTGTTAGAGAACCAGGCTTCTTTCAAGAGGTGTCCTCCTTTTGTTGTGTCATAGGCAACAACCTCGGCCTAATGGAAGTTGAACTCATGACTATGCTCCTCCATGTGCGTCCAGAACTGGGAGCGTTGTTCCTTGTGTCGGACCACCATCTTGTGTTCATGCACCCTAGTTCGTAGATGTCTGTCATTTCTTCTATAACTACACCTGGAACTCACATTTTTAGGACAATTCGCAATACACACACACACACACACACACACTCACACTCACTCATATGTATGTATGTATGTATGTATGTATATGTACATACACAGTGTATGTATGTATGTATGTATGTATGTATGTATGTATGTATATGTTTCACAGTAAATTAGTAAAAGATAAGTAAGGAGCAAATACTTCCATAATTCCACATACATGAATCAAGTTGAGTAACTTCCATTTCAGCCTCTTTAAGTAGTAAAGGAGTTCCTGTGGATTTTACTCCACTACTCATTGCTGACTATAGGCGGTTGTGGTAATCTCTGTTTCAAGGCCATTGAGTCAGCGCTATCCAAAGACATTCTTGTAGTCATGTGTCCAACATGATGTCACAGAACACTGCTATCTTCCCACCTATTTATCTACTCGCATTTGCATGCTTTCAAACTAGTAGGTTGGCAGGAGCTGGAGCGAGGACAGGAGTTTATCCCATTGTGTGGTACTCAGGTCTCGAACCTGATCTGCCGGCTTTCTAGCTGACAATCCCAGCATTTTAACCACTGAGCCACCATGTCAACTTCAGATAGTATGTCATACAAAAGGGCTCTTGACGTTGAGTGCCAAATATTTGTGTATTCATGTACGATTCTCTTTATAATCTATTAGGGATGAAATATCAACCCCTTATTTCTACCTACGGTACCACTTTTAATTTAAATTATTAGAAAGAAATCTCCCCTCAAAATAAAATGGTTTTCAGAATTTTCAAACTATATTTGATAGCTATATAAAAAGTACAGAATCATGCTAATGAAAATAGATAGCAAGGAATCTAAAATATTTTTATACAGATATATCCTGTTTTCCCCAAAATAAGACATCCCCTGATAATAAGCCCAATAGGGCTTTTGAGTGCATAGCAATAAAGCTAAGCACTTATTTCAGGGTTCAAAAAAATATAAGACAGGGTCTTATTTTCGGGGAAACACGGTAGTATATACAATAATATGCAATGAGAAGCAGGCAAAGCTAGGAAGTATAGCTAATTTATGGTTAACCTTTAACCAAAGGAAATTGATATTAGAAAAAAGAATAAACCCCGCACAATATTCTAAGGAAACATATAATACAGGTTTTTAGCATTATTTCAAATGCGATGTCCAGAATAACATAGAATCAGAAAAAGAAAGTTTACTTTCTCCTAGTTTTAAAATAGAGTCCATTAGGCTTTGCTTAATACTTGAATGATAATTGACTGCATTTCATTAAACGATATCAATTAGCAAAGATTGTGAATTCATTTTAAGACATATACAGTATTATGAACAGTGCCATTGTATTTAAATAATTCATCCTACATACATTTTTTTTAAAGTCAACTTGAAAACCATTGGTTGAAAAGCTATGATCAGGTTTGTAACTAATCTGTTTGAAAAAAAATACTGTGACACAGAGAGTCTCTGAAGTAAAAATCCAACATGCAAAATCTCTATGGTACAGCCCAGGGGCAGGTTCCTAATTTTTTTTACTACCACTCTGTGGGCGTGGCTTATTTTGTGGGTGTGGCTTGCCAGCCATGTGACTGGGTGGATGTGGCTTCTCGGACTGCTGAAGGGAGGGGAACTGAGATAGGTCCTGCTGCCCGTTCCCCCTCCCCTCAGCAGCTCAAGAAGCCTCAAACGTGCGAAAATGCCTAGGATCATCACCGCGCATTCGTGGCTTCTCGGACTGCTGAAGGGAGGGGAATGGAGATAGCTCCTGCCGCCCGTTCTTTCAGCGTCTCACATGCTCCCTCAGCCATCCTCCCCTGCTTGGACTCACTGTGGGGTAGGAAGGCAGCGCATGAGCAGTGCCGGAAACTCGGCTTCTGGGCATGCGCAGAAGAAATTTTTTTAAATTTTTTTTTTAAAAAAATGGCAGTGCCCAGGCATTGGCAACTGACCGCACCGGTACTGTGATGTCACCAGTGGGCCGCTACCTGTGCTATAGAGTGGACCGCACTGGTAGGAACCCACCACTGGTACAGCCATGATTAATGTTTAGACAACATTATTTCTGAGCCTTGCATAGAAGAAAACCTTTATTAGGTTATATTAAATAACATATTAGGTTAAATTGGGGACACTTCCAAATATTAAATCATACTTCATATATACATGACTTTATGGGTTCATTTGAATAAATTTTGCAAATTTCATTTTTAAGGATATGTGCAACTTAATGCCTGCATCAGACGCTTACAACTCTTATGGCAATGGATATGCAAAATATCTTCCTTCCAATGAAAGTAAGATTTAAAAATCAGCCCCCATTATGTTTCTAGACTTGTTCTAGACTTTTAATCAGTGACAGTAAGGAAAAGTCAATAGTTGGGAAAAGTATTTCAAAAATTAATCTAACACAAAACAGAAAATTAGAACAACCTTCCTAAGCCAATCGCCTCCATTATGGGTTAAACTTCCATTTCTAAAATTCTCAGAAAATTGGACAATATTTAATTGGAACTATAACTTGCAGGAGGAGTATCAGAAAAGATGTAACGTAAAGATTTCTTTTAGAAAGGACTCCAAAGATAGTTTAGTTTACTTTATTGCTATTGCAATTAAATGATTTGGGAACAAAGTTACACTGCTGCTTGATCCAATTTTTTTTTGTCTGTGGATTTATGTGTACAAGAAAAATATTTGCAATAATGATGTAAGAGAGTAAATAAGTCTATATACTGAAGATCCTCAAAGCGCAATGCATTTTCTTGTGTTCAGTAATGTATCCCATTATTGAGTTCCATTCGGTGGATTCTAATCCCATTATAGAGTGAACTGGTGGCTTGAAGAAAGTGATGTAGGGAGAAACAAGTTTATTTCTTTATAGCAACAAATTGTAGCTATTGTTTGGTTTAGTAGTAAGGAAAGACATATACATGGAAACACTGCTGATATAGGAATAAATCGTTTTCTTACTTTTTATAATGAGGTTTTCTTGGAGACAGTAATTTTCAGATTTTGTTTTTGTACTTCACTTCATTTAATCAAATTCACAAAGGGAAATTGTAAACTGAACTTGTTTTGTCAACTTCCTAGGTTCAAGGTTGAGCTAGCTATTAAGTCACATTCAATGATAATTATACAAAACGAAGATCAGGAAACTAGAAAGAGTCTAGCATACATATTCTTGTTTGTCCATGCATATACCATCTTGATGTTGGCAGTAGGATAACCTGATTTACAATCCACAGGGAGAACCTAGGACAGAACAAGCTCCGCCCTTCAAACTTCTCCATTCTTTCTTGTATGTTATTGTGATGGAAGGATAATTGAACATAGACCTCTACTTCTCCTTATGCTATGATTGTCCTCCAAGTTACTGTTTAATAAAAAAGATTGAAGTGGAATTTGTGACCTACTTCTTTTATATAAACCTTTATTATTATATATTAACAAACACAATCTACTTTTATCTATTTAATTAATTTTTATCCTGCCTTTATTACTTTATAAGTAACTCAAGGTGGCAAACATGCAGAATACTCCTCCTCCTCTTTTTTACAACAACAACAACTCTGTGAGGTGGGTTGAGCTGAGAAATATTGTCTGGCCTGTCACGATGTGAATATTGTCAGTTGTGAGTCTATGCAGGGTGATGCACCCCTATTCTAATATTATGGTTCTTCCCAATACAAGCAGAACATGTGATATGATATTCTGCGCATGTCTACATTCCTAATCCACCATTAATCACGTCTGATGTGCCTTCCCACTTGGAAGGCCATGTTGCATAGCAAAATGTAGATTTTTCAGGATTTATTGTTTTTATATTGTTTTGTACTGAAATAAATATTTTCTATTAGACATTTAATCTCGGTTTTATTTCTAAGTATTTGAATCCCAAGTAAAAAGATCCAGCATCGCCTCTATGGGATATTCTTCCCTTAACATGGCCCAAAGTATCCAAATGGCTATCATGGCTAAAGTGGGACTAGAACTCACAGGCTTCTGGTTTTCAAGCCAGCACCTTAACCATTACACTTAACTGGCTCTCTTTTAATTGCTTCTTTGAAAAGAAAAGCTAGATTCCTTATGAAACCAGACTAGAAATTTTGGGACTTCAAAATTTAGAACTCCGCCGCCTTCGATCTGACCTAAGTGTAGCTCACAAAATTATCCGCCTCAATGTCCTACCCGTTAACGACTATTTCAGCTTCAACCGCAATAATACACGAGCTCACAATAGATACAAACTTAATGTAAACCGCTCCAGACTTGATTGCAAAAAAATTGACTTCAACAACAGAGTTGTCAATCCCTGGAACACTTTACCTGACTCAGTAGTTTCTTCCCCAAACCCCAAAAACTTCAACCTCTTATTATCTACCATTTACCTCACCCCATTCCTAAGAGGTCAGTAAGGGGCGTGCATAAGCGCACAATCATGCCTACCATTCCTGTCCTAATGTACCCATATATTCATACCTCTTCTACTCTTATTCATGCTTGTAATATTATATATATATATATATATATATATATATATATATATATATATATATATATATATATATATATATATATATATATATATATATATATATATATATTCAATCATGTTTTACTGTTTGTAACTTTGCTTATATTCATTTATGCTTGACAAAATAAACAAATACAAATAGATCAAAATGTTGAAAGCAAAACACACATACCCATTATAAATTTAATTAGGATGACCCAGAGTATATAAGTATTAATGTGTGCATCACATGTCTGATTACATTTTTACTATTATACCAGTTTTTGTTTTTGTTTTTAAAAAGGATTTTGACATTTCATCAGCCTGTAACAAAATAGCAATAGCACTTACTTGGAACACTGACATAGACTTATATACTTCTTCACAGTGGTTTACAGCCCTCTCTAAGTGGGTTTTACAGAGCCAGCATATTGCCCCCAACAATCTGGGTAGTCATTTTACCGACTTCAGAAGGATGGAAGGCTGAGTCAACCTAGAGCCGGTCAGAATCAAACTCTTGAAGTGAGCAGTGAGTTAACCTGCAGTACTACATTCTAACCACTGCACCACCATGGTTCTTCTTACTTTCTTGATTGTTATTCAATTCAGGTCTCCAGTGAAACCCTCATCCAATAAGAATTTTTAGGAACAAATTTTCTAGTCCACCATGTTGCCTCACTTATAGAATTATAACCTTTCTCCCACCGCCCCGGTGCCTCTGGATGTGTTGCCATTATAATTTTTCAAATCCTCAGCATGGAGGCCTATAGCTAAACTTCATCAGAATGAGGAGCGCTGCCTAAAAATGGTGAAGCTGTGCTGAAAATCTATGGTTACTCAACTCCTTTCTTTGTAAATTGGAACTTATTTCAATTCTATTCAGTTCTACTAAGCGTTGGATTGCTATTCAGCCCTACAAAAACAAATCTATGTGATTCTTGACATGTTTACTCAGAAACGCATTGCACTCTGTTCAGTAGGGCTGCCTATTCACTGGGTTGTGGCCTTAATGAGAAGCAGCTCAACCCTCTAAAACAAAATAAGACTCCAATCTACACTTCTAACATAAAATGCCATGTCACCAAATTTTATTCTTCTTGGGGCATTTGAGAAATCATTCAGTCAAGGCAATACAGTGAATTCAACTTTGGCACAAAATTCCACTATTTTAAACACTACTTTCTAGAAAACAAATTACTGCCAATGCTATATCTGCAAAGTTTGTTGGGTTAGTTTCCTCGCTTGCAAATGTATCTCATAATTCTGTTGTCACCATTGTACAAAGACATTTATGTAAATGTCAATATGACATTCCTAAAAGTTCTGTGAGAGTTCTGCTATTAGGTAATAAAATAATTAAAAGCACCAGTATAATGTATCTCTTTAACATAACTATCTTTTTGTTAAACAACCAAACTGCTGACTCAAAACACCAGAAGGATGACTCAGAGAGTCAGCATTTTCAAAAAGATCCTAACCGCTTGCCACCAGCAGACATATAGCTTTGTAATTAGAGGTATCCCGATTGGTTGAGTGTGCACAACATCTCTTTCCATTTACTACAATTTGACCCTGAATAGAGAATAAACAAACTGTATATAAATGCATGCTATATATTCAGTTAAGTTCTTTTTAATATAAAGAACCTCAATATTGTAAAGAATTGACATTGTATACCCTTATGCTTGTTATCTTTCCTTTTGCAAACCAATTATATTTAATCTAAAAAATAATGTTCCAGTATTGAATAATTGAAATAAAATATGTTCTATACGTCTGAATAAATTAACAAATCTACAGAAACAGTTGTACTATCCATTTCTTCTTCCCTCTTCATATTTGCAAGTGATTGTTTAGGTTGTTATTAATGTAAATTTGAAGGTTTGAAAGGTTTGTTTTTTAATTTAAACTATCTCAGTCTGTCATAATTACAGGAAACTATTGGTAAGTCGGCATCTGATAGTTAACCAGTTTTGTCACAAACATTGATCTCACATAAGTGAACACAAGAAATGCAAATGAAAATATAAGTGTCCAAAACATTCAATTTCTTAAGAAACATCCAAGCTTTCTAATAGCTTTAATATTGCATTTTCTATTTATACCCAGTTGCTTGGGGTGTTGTTTCTTTAATGAAAATTGTATAGTGGATCCTATTCTCACTGGTATCTTTTCTTTCAAAAGCTGTTACTCATGCTCTCCAAAATATGAGATGAAAATGATTGCTTGACCCTAAAATGCCAACTGCATTTATATAATGTATTTAGCTTCATAACCAGGCCTAAAGGAATGCATATGTTTTAGTGGTAGAAGCATAATATAGCGATCCAAAGGCATGATGAGTGGCTTAGTTTAAATGTAAATTTCTTGAGGATGGAAGTAGATTGAAGGGCTTTTTAAGGCTTTTCACTTAGCACTTTTCGGAGTTCTAACCTGAATAGAAAACTCAGCTCATCAACTCTGATCCATGGCTGTCTTTACATTGGAGGTACTGTAAATAAAGAGACTAAGATTGCATTTACTTTCTGTCTGTAGCACAAGAACCCAAGAACAGTACATTCCAATGTATTCCAAAACCATGGAGTGTAACTATAGCATATTACCACAGATGAAAAATGTGTCAGCCAGCAGTGCATAGACACTGAATGTGTTCTCAGCCTCAGCCAGATGAGAACAGTCTGGAAAATAAACAGGGATGGGCTGAGAATTTCAGAATTTGAAACAATGAAAAAATGCCTTCTATGTTCATCTACCTTTTGTTGGGGAGGGGGAGTAAGAAAGGATTGGCAATCTATGTCGAAAGTGACGCGTCTGATCAAGTTACTTTATGTACCTGCTTCACCCAATGCAAGCAACATCTTATAAACACGCTGTTTCTGCTCAAACTACTGCAGAGGGCAACCTCTGAATGTTTAAGATACAAACAGCATTTTTTTCCACTTGATATTATTAATATCGTAAATAATAAGAAAAACCTGTTTCTCCCCCCATGGAGGACTAGTTTAGAAACATGCGAAATATGTCAACTAAAACTTAAACTGAAAGAATTGGGTGGGTAGATATTAGCCCGAAGATTTAATGAACTCAAAACAGTTTCTTTTTTAAATTATATAGAAAATAGATCTACTAATGGTAAATAGTCTTCTGTTACCATGTAGAATTCAAAGGCTCCTTCAAAAGAAATCAATTTTTCAATAGAGGCAGACTTCCAAAGGCATTTAAACAAAAAAACAAATTCACATAATAAGTCTAGCCTGATTTTTTCTCTCTCTGTAAAAAGTGTTTGGCTATACGCCAAGGATGTTAAGCCACATGCATGCTTCTCTGTACACTCAAGGAAGTGTTACTGCTGAGCAATACTCTACACAGGCACAGAAAGGTTGCACTGCAGATCCTGTTACATACAAGCATCAGGCGGTCTCCCACAGAAAGTAATTTGAACATCAATCATTTCTATTCCAACTTCCAACTTCCGAACTTAGCATTCTAAGAAGGAAATCAGAACCTTTCCATGCATCCGCCGCTTAAGTAAAAATGAACCCTTCAGATTCTGCCGCAACAGGTATCTACTATTTTCTCTAGTTTCAAAGCATCCAATAATTGAGTACCAGGGATTCTGCATTTGTTAAGACATAGTGGCAATCCAAGTTCTTAAATCATCTTCCCAGGGAAAGATCTAAAACAGTTGTTCCTCTATTCTGCAGCTCAGTTCAGGGCTTGTTGGAACAGCCCAGTTATACAATTATGTAGCACATACAGCTGCTCCCAGAAAAAAAAAACAGCAGTAGCTAATCCTGTGTGTTCTGCACCGGTTAACCCTTATTACGGATCCATCCCGAAATCAAATCTCTCCAAATATACACTTCCCAAACCGTCATGCCTGGATGCATGATCCTGCTGCACTAGCTGTGTGTTAATGCAGCAAAGATCCGGTTGGGACATTCAGCCGAGGGGTGTAAAGGGGGGAGGAAGGCAGTTCTGGAGGACGGGGTGGTCTTTAGCATCAGACAGATCGGAACTCTGGGTACCAGCCTAGCATTTCCCTCCCCAGAGAAGAAAGGTTGCACAAAAGGCTGGCACTGCACTGCAGCCGCTTTGCTTGGCATGCTACAAATGGAGGGGGGGTGGAGGGGGAAAAAAAGAGGGGGGGTAAGCTGCTTCTCCCCCAAGAGCTCTTACTGGCTTTCACAGGGGTATGAGAAACATGCCTCAGGAAGAAGCTGCAAACTCATTCCAGGGAAAGAGCTGACTGCGTAGCATCTCTCTCTCTCTCTCTCTCTCTCTCTCTCTGTGTCTGCTCGGAGGAGGCGGAGGGGGGGGGGCATCAGGGAGTCCACCGAACACAACAAGGAGATGCTTCCAAAGTTGAGTTGAAAGTACCATCGAAAGAGGGGGAACATCAAAAGAGAAGATGAGGGGGCAGAGAAACGCTTTTCCACCCCTCGGGATAAGCGGTGGGGGGGAGAATGGAGAACAGGCAGGAAGGGGGATTCACGTATGGGGCGGCAGGGAGAGCTTCTGTCCACCCCTTTGGACGGGGGTGGTGATGTCTAGTTTGAAAGTGGAAGAAAGCCCCTTCCTCTCCTCTTAACTGTCGCCGGCCAAAAGCTTGGCCCATTTGAGTATCGCAGATTTGGGAGGCAGAGAAAGAGTCTCCGCTTCCCCCGGCGGGGCAGGGAGGGGGGGTCGGAATGAGCTGCGCCAGTGCATGTGGAGCTTCAACGCAACGCCAACACCGACACGGGGAGTGGGGGGCGGCAAGCAGAGGGAGGGAGCGCGCCAAACACACAACCCGGCCAAGCTTTCCCCCCTCTCGGATGGGAGGCTGAGTCGAGTCCTACCTCAGCACCGCCGTGTCCCCTTTCCGGACCACCAGGTTCTCCACAGCCGTCCCGGGGAAGTCTACACTTTGGCCGGCGGGGAGACAGGAGGGCAACAAGCAGCAGAGGCTGAGCAGCACCGCGGCCAGCCACTGGTTGGAGCAACAAGCGCCCTGGACCAGGAGCATCACGTCCATGCCCTCTCGAAGGCTGCGCTCCGGCTCGCGGCTCTAGTTCCGCGTCGACCCCCGGGCGAAACAGGCAGGCGGGCGGGCGGGCGCGAAGGCAGAAAGCAGCCGCCTTCCTCTGTCCTAGCCAAGCCGCGCGTCCTCTCTTCGCCTCTCCGGCTCTGTCTTGCTCCCGCTGCCGCCTCTTGGCTTTCTCTCGCTCGCTCGGCTTCTCGCTGGCCGCGTCCGGAGCGTGTCTAGTCTCGGGTGTCTCGCACACCATCTAGCGAGGAAGGAAGCGCGCGGGAGAATGAGCCAGCCAGAGAAGCGGCGGCGGCGGCAGCAGCAGCAGCAGTAGCAGCAGACGGACCCCAGGCTCAGAGCCGGTTGCCATGCAGCCGTTTCCGTAGCAACTTGTCCTGGTGGCTGGTGCTGGTGGTGCTGGAGCAGAGGAAAACGGGGGGGGGGGGGAACCGGCGGATGGGAGGGGGGAAGAATGTGTCTGTGGGTCTGTGTGTGTGTGTGTGAGAGAGAGAGACAGAAACACAGAGAGAGAGAGACAGAAAGATGCATACACAACTGTACATACTCATCTGTGTCTATGTGTTGTGTGTATACATACACACACACACACACAGAGTAGCTGTGTGTGTGTGGTGTGTGTGTGTGTGTGTGTGTGTATTTCCAAGGTAATAAGAAACAGCCAATTTAAAGGCATTGGTTGTAGCCAGATTCAGACACCATCCTGCAAAGAAAGGGCATGCGTGCACAATCTGTTATTTTTATTTATTTTTAAAAGAACTACAGTTACTCTCTCCTTTTTGTTTCTTTTTATTCATTAAAAAAAAACCTTCCTCTGTTAAAACACACACACACACACACACACACACACACACACACACACACACACACACGTATATGACCACCTTAAAACTTAGCTGACTCCAATGAGGCTAGGACTCCTGTTATGTTCTGCTTTCATGCCTTCCTGTGGGGCTATCTTTTAAACTTGCATTTTTATATACACATGGTGTACACCTAAACCCACCCAAGCACCTACTAGCACAAAGGGAAGAACATACTGGCAACTCACGTCCTGGATAATTTTTTTTCTGTCCCTTGTGTTTGGGGGAAGACATAATGGGATGCATGTCAGAATGATCAGGTATGATCAGTTTTAGAAATAGTTCCTGATATTGCAAGGAAGACCTTTGTTAGAATCTCCTTTATTTTTCATGTGGAGCCTCATGCTGGTCTATGATGGGAATAATTACATGGCAGTAAGAAATTATAGTGGTACCTCGGTACTCATTGTTAATTGGTTCTGAGAGGTGTGATGAGTACCAAAAATGATGAGTACCAAATAAATATTTCCCCTAAGAAATAATATAGTGAGTCACAAGACAGCCAACACTGACAAACTCTAGCTTGTGCATTGAGTACCAAACAAACGATGAGTACCAGGATAAAATTTCCATGTCAAAATAGAGCCGAGGTGGCGCAGTGGTTAAATGCAGCTACTGCAGGCTACTCCAGCTGACTGCTAGTTCAGCAGTTCAGCTGTTCAAATCTCACCAGGCTCAAGGTTGACTCAGCCTTCCATCCTTCTGAGGTCGGTAAAATGAGGACCCAGATTGTTGGGGGCAATATGCTGAACTCTGTAAACTGCTTAGAGAGGGCTGTAAAGCACTATGAAGCGGTATATAAGTCTAAGTGCTATTGCTATTGCTATGTGTTGAGTACCAAATTCGATGAGTTTCAAAGCTGTTGAGTACCAAGATACCGCTATAGCTTCTTGTTAAGTTATGCAAAATTGAGGTGAACCCAGACTGACATGGCCATATATGAAAAATGTTCATTCTTACTCTTCCTCATTCTTACTCATGGAAAAACACGAGTGTCAACACTTCAACTAATGAAGCCTATCTAATTGATAATGCCAGTAACAGATAATATCAGATTCCCCAACTTTATTTGGCAGCTAAAATAGATGTGCATAAGGCTTCTCTTCTATTGGGTAAGATGGACTGTCTCATTAAGGATTTTATTGTTAAATGTATGAACCTCTACCAAAGAAGATGGCATTTTCTACTAAACAGGTGTAACACTGTTACCTTTCAACACATGGCGGATTAAGGCATACGACAGCTAGGCAGACTGCAACGTTTGCATTTCGGGAATATCTCAAGAATACTAGAACCTATCAGATAAGTATTCTAATTTATGCCTTTCAGTTTTTTAAAAAAATCATCCACAGTCTTGTAAAGCTTGTCTTTGTTGCTAAAAAAATAAAATTAAAGGGGCAAGTTTGAAGATAAACAAAAGAAAGGTTAGTATATTCTTCCTGTATTATAGTATATTTCCTTAATTTGTTTAAATCCAATGCAGTCTAGAGTAGGCTATGTATAAGAAGAGGAAGAACAAACTTCTTTAATTTTATACCTTTCTGCAGTTTTTCCAATACCGAATTGCATCCTTGAGCTGCTTTTCTACATGTAAGAAGGATGCAATGTCAATTTTCCTTCACCTTCATTTCAACAGAGTCCCTTGGGAGTTGGGTGGCTTATAAATTTGAACAATAAATAAATAAATAAACTCCTAGTGAACTCATGTTCATGTAGTTTTCTTGTCAATATTTAATTTCAGTTTACTTTCATGGCATTCCCAGATTACAGCCCAGGTGTTTCTTGATAGTATCATATCCAAGTACTTACTAGTTGTTATGGGTGTTAAGTGGGTCAACTTTTGACCACACCCAATTTTGTTACTTTTTGGCAGCAGTCATGAAGCGAATGCCATAGTCATTAGGCAAATCCATTGTTCACTATGGATCTTTTTTTTTTTACAAAAATGGAAGAAATTGTTGGTTTCCAGCAAAAAAAAATTGTCAAAGATTGCAATAATGTGACTGTGGGAGCACTGCAATCATGTGACCAGGGGAGGAACTTCAAATCCGGGGGATTGTTATAACTTGAGACGGTCAGTGATTAGTCATAAGACAAGGACTACCTCTATATAAATAAGCCACATTTTAATCCATCTATGGAATTAGAGAATGGTATAAATTAAGAAAGAATTAAACCATTGTATATATTTATTTTTTGCTTAGTCAGAGACTGCTTCCAAAGCCATAGTTTAAAAAAAAAAGACACAGAAAAGAAGGTTTAAAAATGATTTTGCGAAATGGAGTTTGAGCCTCAGATCTTTACCCCTCACAGCTAGATGGAAATATGGGAGACCTTCACTCAGCTTCAGTAGGTATGAAGAAATCCATCCAAAGCAACACAGAGCATTGGCCATATTGTGGACGTCTGATTTCTGTCACAAGATTCTAAGAATTGCAGGACAAAAATGCAATTCATCAGTGCATTTACACAGAAAGCTACTAAGGAAAACCAACATATTTTTTAATCTCCTTTCCAATATGACTTTCCTACTGCCGAAAGCTCTCTGAAAGTTTATTGAAAGAGAAATAAAATGCCCTGCAAACTTCTTGCTGGTACATACTGTTGCAATTAGGTGGAAGACCAGGGAACAGATAGGAATCAAGCCTTTTAATTGCAACAAATCAAAAGGTAGTCTTAAGACAATAAAAAGCCTAAATGCTTTAAGACTTTAGTATAAAATATTTAATATTAGGTAGTGCAGTACCTAAAATAATTTTAACAGCTGAATCTACTGGCAGGAAGGATATGATGACGTAGAATATAATAACATTTTACTGCAATCAGTGATGATTTACACGGACATTTTGTAGAATTATAGTTAGAATCATTTTGTGTTTATATGGAATGTCAGGTTTTCCTGGTGTTCCATTTCAGTGTGAACTATTTAAAGAGGTCAAATCCCCACAACAAAAGGCCTATAACCTTATTAATCATTCAGTATTTTTTTAATAAATAAATAAATAAATTGCTTTTGGCTTAAATGCCTAGTAGTTTATTTTTTTACACTTCAGTTTCTAAAATACTTACCTCTAGATTCTTCATCAGCCTTGCAGTGCCTCAGGTTATCACAAGAGTGCTCTCTAAACAATGTGTGCATTTTTAAAATGAGCAGCAGCATTTCCTAATATATTTCTTATATTCCTTGCTTGGTTATAGCCTTTAAGCTTGCACAGTGGATGCCAAAGCTCTGTAGGTAATAATGAATTCTGTAAGCAATTTCAGGTGATATTATGGACAATCAATAATTCATATCAGGAAAACCATAATTAAATATGCTAACCCATATGGAATATATATGACAAACGAAATCCATATGGCATTTTGGGCAAGTGTCATCCGAATATAGAAGAGAGAGCTCATGTCACATGGCTTCAATGCTGAATTCAGTGGTGGGTTCCTACCAGTGCGGTCCACTCTATAGCACCGGTAGCGGCCCGCTGGTGACATCACAGTACCGGTGCGATCGGTTGCCGGTGCCTGGGCGCTGCCATTTAAAAAATTTTTTAAAAAATTTATAATATAAATTTTAAAATTTATAATAGGCAGGAGCTATCTCCATTCCCCTCCCTTCAGCAGTCCGAGAAGCCACGGACGCACGGTGATGATCCTAGGCATTTTTGCACGTTCGAGGCTTCTCGAGCTGCTGAGGGGAGGGGGAACGGGCGGCAGGAGCCTAGGATCATCGAATGGGGAGAAGAATTCAGGCCGGACAGAGCCTCCTAGAAGAACCGCTGCTGCGGTCTTGCTGCTCCCACTGCGGGGGGCTGTGTTGCGGGTGGGCAATGGGCCCCTGCTTCTCCGGCCGCTGCTAAGCTCCCAAGGCCCACGCCCACCTGGTCACATGGCTGGCAAGCCACACCCACAAAATAAGCCACGCCCACAGAGTGGTAGTAAAAAAATTAGGAACCCGCCCCTGGCTGAATTTCAGCCATTAATTTCAAACAGCCTTCTAGAGACTTTGGTGAGGTTTCAGAGAAGTGGTTCTGGATGATAATTAGTATACAATGAATAAAATAAAGCATGGACTTTTCTTGTACAGAAAACAAATATAAAAATGCAGAACAAAATTAATGCCTTTGCCCAACCTTTCTTTTCTCTCTTATTTAGCCTGGATTATTAAACACCTGGAAATAAAGCTTATTGCAATATTTTAGGGAATATATTCCAGGGAAAAATGTATAGCGTTGAATTATAATTAATGTGTATGTATGCATGCATGCATGTACATACATACATACATACATTTATACACACATACATTCAATGGTACCTTGGTACTCAACTGCTTCGAAACTCATCGAATTTGATAACACATTTTGATGTGAAAATTTTGTCCCAGTACTCATCATTTGTTTGGTACTCAACACTCAAGCTAGAATTTGTCAGTGTCGGCTGCCTTGTGACTCACTACATTATTCTTTATGGGAAAAGTTTGTTTGTTACTCATCATTTTTGGTACTCATCATGCCTCCAGGAACCAATTAATGATGTATACCGAGGTACCACTGCATGTATGTATATGTATATAATATGTGCTGTATGTATATATACATACATATACACTCATACATGCACACAAACACACATGCACAGAAAATGCATCCTTCTTAATAGTATACCTTCATTTCACAAACTTTATTTCAGATTTCCTCAACCTGGGGCTCAGTGATATAACCAGCTGCTATAAATCCTTAGCTACCATGAATATTGATATTGGATAAGTAATATTGATTGATTAATAGTCATCAAGTTGTTTTCAACTGCTAACAACCACATTTACTCCAAGACTATCCCTAACCTGTTCTTTAGTGTCTCCCAATGGTGCGCTCATCGCCTCCGTAACTGCGTTCATCTACCTTGCCGCTGATCACCCTATTCTTCTCTTTCCTTCTAGTTTTCCCAGCATTAGAGCATATTCAGCAATCTGGGTCTTTACACAATGTGTCCAAAGTAGGATTATTTGAGCCTGGTCATTTGTCCCTCAAATGATAACTCTGGGTTGATTTTTTCCCCCAATGATCCATCAGTTTGTTTTCTTGACTCTCCACTATATTCTTAGGAATCTTTTTAAACATCCAAGTTTAAAAGTATCAATACTTTTGCTATCCTTCTTCTATAAAGACCAACTTTCAGTTCCATAGAACATCACAGGAAATGCCATGGCTTGCATGATTTTGATCCTTGTACGTAGTTATAGACACATTATGGCTAGATAATATGGAAAGCTGAGATCCAACCATCCTGAAAACCAGCAAATTGAGGAAGGCTGACTTATTTGAACTTGAGCAACAATAAAAGATGAACTATTTTATTTCATTTCTCTTCAGAGAATACCCCAAAATACCCCACCCCCACCCTTCAGCTCTGAGGCGGTTTTTAGATCAATGACATGAGGAGTTTAGGAGTAAAAAGCAGTCGATATCAGTGACATTCTGGAGACAACATTCTTTAATCTGCATCTGGTTTTTCAGAGACTAAGGATTGCTAAGAATCTTTGTGTGTATGCGTGTATGCATGTGTGTGTGCGTGTGTGTTTGTGCCTGTGTATGCGTATGCGTATGCATACTGACACCAATCCTCATGATTTCCACAAGGGGAAGAAGAGAAATCTCATAAGGCAGCTGCTTCCTTTTCCCCACCAACCCTTGGCATTAAACAAGTTGACATCTCAAGAATCCTTCAAAAAATAATTACTGCAGAGAATAGCAGACAGCTTCCTTTTCACAAACTGAATAGTTATTAAATAGAAGGACTGAGACATATGCTAAAATCATTTGCTAATTTTATTTGCTCTAATGGTATCCCTCTTTACCATAATCAGATATTGGCTATATGCACCATTTACCGTGGACCTTTTCAAATCACTGACAAAAACAAGAGAAAACACTGGCAAGCATTTCCTGTAGCTCTCGAAAATGCAAGCTGGTCCTTTTTCAGCTTATTGTTTTTAACAAGTAAAACTAAAGCTGTATTCTACTGTAAAATGAATGCAGCAACGAATGTAAAACAAAAAAAAGCCAATAATTTCATACAAACACATGGACACAGGAACAAGAAAAATATTGTTTAGTTATACAATTGTACATTACAATAAGCCAGAATCTCAGCCCTGCCTCAATAATGTTTACACTGAGTGACAGGATCTATTCTGCATTTTGGAGTCTTGCCTGAGAATACCAGAAATTTAATCTAGGACTTTATCATAAAATGATACTGCCTTGGTTGAAGGAGATTCGGAGAAAATATTGTTCCGGAGACACTACACTATTCTCTCGGCTTGCTCATTCTTTACCATGGCATTTATTCTTTCTCCTTCTAGATTTCTTTGCTTGATAATATAGCAATAGTATTTTAACCTTTTGTTTTCTTTTTACCACAATGAAATGAAGTTTGTGGAAAAATCATATCTTTGGGTTTACATTATTTGTCCTTTGAGCATAGCCGCCTCTAACTCAGACCACTTCTGAAGAATTTCCAAAGGTAGCAACCTTCCATTAGCACAGTCTGGTTAAGCGTCATCTCACCTGTCCCCATTCTTGATCACTTTGGTGGTAATGTCTGTGCTAAAAACACACCCACACTCTGGTCCAGTTGGGACTGGGAGAGGAGCATTACCGGGCACAAAAGTCACCCACATATATACTGCGTAGTGCAAAGAAGAGAAGGCTTCTCATAATAAGAGAGTTGTCCAGAGGTGACATGATAACAGTATTGAATATCTAAGGGGTTGTCACAAAGAAGAGGGAGTCAACCTGTTCTCCAAAGCACCTGAAGGCAGGACAAGAAGCAATGGATGGAAACTAATCAAGGAGAGAAGCAACCTAGAACAAAGGAGAAATTTTCTGACACAACAATTAATCAGTGGAACGATTTGCCTCCTGAAGTTGTGAATGCTCCAACAATGGAGGTTTTTAAGAAGAGATTGGACAACCATTTGTCTGAAATGGTATAGGGTTTCCTGCCTGAGCAAGGGGTTAGACTAGAGTAGTCACTAGAAGACCTTCAAGATCCCTTCCAATTCTGTTACTCTGTTATTCTCTCTGTGTGTGTGATAGAGAGAGAACTTAGTTAAAAACTAGTTATAGATGAACTATCTTTATACAATAATGGAGGAAAGATTGGAATATGACATATTGTAAAATGAAGAGAGGGAAGAAAGCAGGGGCGGGTTGCTTACTTACCAATACCAGTGCGCTGTGCGCGCATCTCCACATTTTGTGCGCATGTGTGTTCGCTATGCACGCACACCCCCTCATGCGATTTTGCTTCTGCGCATGCGCGGAAGCAAAATCTCACCAAAATCTCACGTGCGTGCGCCTTGCTTCGCAAGATTTCAGCAAGATTTTGCTTCCGTGCATATGCAGAAGCAAAAAAGCCGAAAAATTCTTTCAAAAAGATGGCAACATTCACGACAGACCGGCGCAGATGGCACCGGAGTGGTCTCGCGCAAATTGTGCAATCAGCCGCTCCCTACCAGAGCTACGCACTGGACCGCACCGGTAGGAACCCACTACTGGAAGAAAGGGATAAAGAAGTATGTGGGGGGGAGAGCACCATGACACTCAGAGACATTTGAAAAACCACAAACTATTATTTTCCCCACCCATGATATTGCCATTCATACATCCCCAACATCGGGATGACAGGCATTTTGAGCATCAACCCATTGATATATAAACCCTTCCCCCTCTACCAAGATATTTCATGAGGAACTGCAAAAACATACTTGTATCAGCTTTTCTGATGCACCATACTGCTGCCCTTGCAAACATGGTGAGTTCCCAAACAACAAATCAGAATTCTGTGGATTAATTTTAATCAGAGAGATTTCAAGTGAGTTTAGAATTGCCCCAAAGAGCTTTTATCCATGCTAGTTTTGAGGCTCATATGAAATCAGAGGATAGCTTTGTTATTAATATGAATATGGTTAAATCATGTAGTTGTATTTGGCTTCCCTATCTAGGCTCTAGTTTTTCTCCTTTTATCTTCTCTTTCATGCCAGGAAACACCCATTACAACAATATGTGTACCTGCAGAGTACATCCTGGAGTCTCTATCATTGCCATAAGTCAGGAGGGTTTATTATTAGGCAAATTCAAAACATTTTTTTTTGAGTACCGGTAGAAAAGAATATTTGAAGACATTTCATTACCAAACTGGGTAACATCATCAGTGCGGTAACGAAATGTCTGACAGAAAATAACCAAGCTCAGAGAATACCAAGGATTTCACTATTTGGGATAGCATATCTGTACTGTAAGAAGACTGGGGCAAGCCCCATACATTGATTTCAATGGTGTTTTGGTGACAATTTCACAACACACCACCATCCAGCCATCATGTGCAGGGTACATACAGGTAGTCCTTGACTTACAACCAGAATTGAGCCCAAAATTTGTGTTACTAAGCGAGAAATGAGCCCAAAATTTGTGTTACTAAGTGAAAAATGTGTTAAGTGTGTTTTGCTCCCTTTTTATGACTTTTCTTGCCACCATTGTTAAGTGAATCACTGTGGTTGTTAAATTAGTAACACGGTTGTTAAGTGAATTAACTTTGCTTTTCAGAAGGTCACAAAAGGGGATTGCATGACTCCAGGACACCACAATGGTCATACGTATGTAACAGTTGATGAACAATAAACCTTTGATGTGGATTGGGTTGAGAGAGAGTGACTGGCCCAAAGTTATCCAGCTGGTTTTTCATGCCTAAGGCAGGACTAGAATTCCCAGTCTCCTGGTTTCTAGTCTTATGCTTTAACCACAAGACCATGCTTCAAGTCAGGGGCGGGTTCCTCTTACCTTCTCCTACCGGTGCACATCGCGACATTGTGCACATGCAATTTTGGCTCTCTGCGCATGCGCAGAAGGACAATTTTACTTCCATGCATGTGCAGAGAGCCAAAACCCATGAAATTTTTTTAAAAAAAGATGGTGGTGTGCACGGACCGGCAAAGAAAGCACCAGAGCCGTCGCGCTGACATTGCACAATCGGTGGGCCCCTACCGGAACGGAGCACCAGACCACACCGGTAGGAACCCACCACTGCTTCAAGTGCTTTGGCAAATGTAATGATCAAAAGACAAAAATGATTTCTGGCCATGTCCAAAAAGTACTTGCTTTTGACAGTGAACAGGTCTGAGGTATCAATTTCCATGTAGTGTTTGGAAAGTGTTCGTTGTGTAATGGAATCCAGAACAGTTCCCCAAAAATTATATTCCAAGCCAATCAAAGTCAGAAGCTGCTCCATGCCTGAATTTAGACAGATACATATAATCCCAGGGAGAGGCAGCACAACAAATCCAGGTAATGATAATGCCATAATAATGACATGCAATAGTGATAAAGAATTTCTTTATGCCATCTGCATTATCGTTATTGAGTTACTGGCCTTCTCAGTGATGGAGTGGAATGACCTGAGAGATGGCTTCAAAAATAGAGTATTGATGAGAGCCTTGAAAATGTATTATTGGTAGCATTATGAAAGCAACTTTAGAAAGATGTTAATAAACTGAAACAGCAGGAATAAGGCTCTAGGAATTCTGCCAGTAAAGCACAGCTGCCCATCTGTCTTTTCAGTTACTCTTGTCATGGCAGGAGGAATGGGAACGCTAGATCCTACCTACATAAAGTTTAAAAGAGGCCTTTGATGTTTGCTAGGTTGGGAAATGCTCAGCTTTTGACTTCTAAAAGCTGTATGCGTCTTGCAAGAAAATGTTCATCGTGTGTGGGTGAATGAAAACATTTTCTTTACCATATGGTATGCTAAGGAAAATAATTGTCACACAACAGAAGTGTACTAATATCAATGCCAAATATGGCGATAATATTGTCAACTTGTTAGCAGCCTACATCTTCCTATTTTTATGAGACACAAATGAAGACAGTTTGAAAACAATTAGAACGGACTCAGTCATGCAGACTAAGAAGACAAAATGTTAATCTAAGCGAACGTACTGTAAAAAAACCTGTACCTGGAAATTTGAGTGGGGAAGACTTTATTTTTTAAAAAAAAAATTCCAGTTGTTCATTTATTTTTTTGAAAGCAAGTGGATGACAATGTAAGATTGCTTTTTTTGCCACCAGGACTAAAATGACAAAAAATTTCTGCCCAATGATTATAAATGTCACATGACCTGCAAAAGTTAAATTAATGCATTTTCAACACAATAGCTGCTGTTAATCCACCTTGCTACAGTAAAATCTATTGGAAGCCCAACAGCCTGAATTTTGCCAGATAAAACATATTTTTTAAAAGAAATTATACAGCAGCAAAAACTTTGAGGAAAATAAAATATCAGAAGAGCTGCAAAACCAAGTAGTCGGATTTTGTGCACACTGAACAAACACACATCCTTAGACATCTCTAGTGTCAGTTGGCATTGGGTAAAAGTGACCATTATTCTTAGTGGATGAAATAATTGTAACATTTTCACCTGCTTTGAGAAAAATATTAAATTTAAACTCAGAGTAGGGAGTACTTTTAAAAGGTCAAAATTCAGCACTGCTATGCATTTGCTTATTGGTATTGTTAGAAAACTTTATTTAATAGCAAACTGATGAACATTTTCATCAGCAATCATGGAACTAGATCATTTTAGATGCTGAAATGAATGGGTTTGTAGTGTCATCATTATGGTTATGAGGCTATAATTTGCTTGTAGGTCTAATTGCAAAAGCCACTACCATCATCTTTTCTTTTCTTTTCTTTTCTTTTCTTTTCTTTTCTTTTCTTTTCTTTTCTTTTTTTTTCTTTTTTTTCTTTTCTTTTCTTTTCTTTTTCCCCTTTCCTTTCCTTTTCCTTTCTTCTCCTTCCTTCCTTCCTTCCTTCCTTCCTCCCTCCCCCCTTCCCTCCCTCCCTCCCTTCCACCCTTCTCTCCCTTTCCACCATATTCCGTACTTTACAGCTACATACCTAGACTCCTGGTAGATTAGAGCAAGAAATAAAACAGAAAAGTATTTATTGGAATTAATTAGAAAACACACTACTTTGTGATATGCAGTTTCATATTTTAAATAGCAATCACAACACCATCATAACCGTAGCAAAAGCAAGGAGTTTGCTTCTGCAATTCTGGTACTCAACATATTAATTTGGGAATTAGTATCAGGTTATTTAAGAATAATGTCCATTTTAAGGAAAAATAATAAATACGAGCATTAGAAATACCACTTGCGTCTGGTTCTAAGTACTGATATCAGTTCTGCTTCTTGCTCCTCCTTGTATCTTTCTGAAATTGGTTCTTTGGATCCTCTGGATTTGTGGCGCTCTGAATTTGAAATCTAACAATTGCTGCTTATAAATGGAGAAGATCGAATGTTAGGTGAAATAAAGTTTATTCTTGGCAAACAGAAGCACATCATATTCAGCTCAATTCTACTTCTGGTTGAATTCTTGGGTGCACACACACAAAAAATCCAGCTTCAGTCACAAGAAAGACTGCCAAATACATTTCTTATTTAACTTATAAGTACATCTTGCTCTGACTAATCATTATCAAAATTTATGATTAAATCAAACAAAAGAATAACAAAGAAGTCTGTTTCTAGCCATGTAGACAAAAATCTGTAAAATGTATTTTTATGACAAGGAAATCTTTCTTGGTGTCAGCATAAACGCAAGAACCAAGTGTTATAAGGCACCATAAAATGTCCATTATTTGTATCTGCAAATAGAAAAATCTGTTGCATGTTATGGTTCAAAAGTGTAATTTTTAGTAAAGGCAGCCAGAACGTTTGTGAAAAATGCTTGTATATGTATCAGGAGGAGAGAAAAAGAAACAACCCTGAAAATACAAATATGTCAAGGACAGAGGATTCAGCCCTGAGAACTGGACTCTGCTAAATTTGTAACTCCTTAATAATCCAAGCTTTAGGAATACATTTTATTACACTGTGCAGGACCTTCTTTCAAAAAAGTGACAAAGAATTTTAGCTAAAAGCTGCCTTGTTTGAGGAGATGCAATTTTTTTAAAAAAATTAAGTGGCCACAGTCCAATCATTTAAGATTACAATCTCTGAATTTCTAAAAAAAGAAGAGGGGGCATTTAGTATCCATCAATGTGCTTTTATATAAGTGTGTGCATAATATAGCATGAGCTAGAGAACAAATAACAATGAACATTCCATATCAGCATATAATATATTACTGTATATAATGAATTATTATATATCATTATATATCTATATTTGTTTTTGTAGATTTTCATGGGTATAGGTATACTGGTATCTTGGCAACGTTTTGACGAGGTGTGAGTTTGACCTCGTCGAAATGTCGCCAAGATACTCTCAATCTTACACGGGAAAAGACCCGAATATACCAATAAAGAAATACACAGCTGACATGCAGAGCCCTTTCTGTGGGCATGCGAACTGTCGCCCAGCTCAGCTCCACTGCGTATGTGCGTGCACCTCCTGCCCGCCAGCTGATTTTTGGGATGTGCAGGGGGGCAGGGCGCATGCGGGAGACACATGTGTATGCAGGCGGGGGTTCACACGCACATGTGGGGTGGGTGGGGGGGTGGGGGTCATGCATGCATGTGCAGGGGCAGGGGGAACACAGCCCATGTTTAGGCCCAGGAGGCTGCAGGGAGGCCTCTTAGGCCCAAAACAGGGGTGGGGGTGCGGTGCCTCCCCACAGCCTATTTTTGGGACCAGGAGGCTGCAGGGAGGCCTCCTAGGCCTAAAATGGGGGACGGGTGGTTGCACGGGCATGCACGAGGTATGGGAAGTGTGGGGGTCATGCACGCATGTGCATGGGGTGCATTGCATTATGGGTGCCGGCACACATGCATGCTTTCACATGCTTTCGCACACTTTCATGCGCGCTTTTGGCACACGAAGAGAAAAAGGTTAGCCATCACTGCTCTATGGAGTGAAAGATATGGAGATGTCGGAGTGCATGTCAATGCCACTTCCCATCATTCTCTCCAGACTTCCCAATCTTCCTCTTTTGAGGAGGAAAGTCTGAAGAAAACTTGTTTTTTAGTATTAGCAAGGGACTTTTTGCCATGAGGAAGACACCCCAGAGGTTTTTTTTCCCCCTTTCATGACAAGTCAACCATCCTCCTCTTGGATGTATGGGTGGAACCATGATTTGCATACTAAATTCATTGAATGTAAATCAGAAGTGAATTCTTTGCCAATAAATAATTTATTTGAATATTTTAGCTTGACTAGCAAACAGAAGCAAATTGCATTTTCTCCAATATAATAGTTATTCAAATGTACTTGACAAATTTAACATTTTGAATTAAAAAAACAAATTAAACTACATTTGATTGTAAATAATGAAGAGATGGGCTATTTATACTTCCACTGCAGCTATGAAGAATCCATGATAGTTAGTTCATTGATAATCATAACTAATGGTGAGCTTCCTAAGTTATTTGATGCAGGATTAAAAGAGGCAATTTAAATAGTTTATTACATTTCTTAATGGTACTTTCTCTTGCAGAGATAAGTTCTAAAGTTTTAAAAGATTATCAGACTGTAGATCTTTTAGTTTAAAAAAAATCCTTGAACTCCAGGTTAAGAACCTTTTGATGAAAAGTGGACTGAGTTGAACTTGAACTTTTTTGAGGAGGTTTTAGGTTTTAAAGAAGGTTGCCCTTAATTGCTTAGAGAATTTCATCATTTAAATTTAAACTTTCCAGTCGAGGTTCTAGTGATATCAGAGTCTGAAGCGCCTTTAAACAAGCATTTACAATGAATTGTTTGTAAGACTATTGGAGAATTAAGAAAGGGAAGAATTGTGAAGTTTACATAATGGGGAAAAAATGGAAACAAAATGAACTATTTTGTTTATTTGAAAATGTTAGCTTTCCTAACTGGTAGGGATCTCCAAAAACATTTGCAGTACAAAATTTTATATTTAGAGCAGTACCGCATTGGTTCTATGGTCCATTTGTCTGTATAGAGATGTTATCCCCATAATAACTCTTTAAAGCACATTAGGGTGAAATTCTTAGCCATGGACTGAGTAGGGATACCAACCTCGGAAGGATGGAAGACTGAGTCAACATTGAGCCTGATGAGATTCAAACTGTCAAATTGCAGGCAGCCGGCTGCCAGCAGTCAGCAGAAGTTGCCTGCAGTACTGCATTCTAACCACTGCGCCACCGCAGCTCTTGCATCTTAAAATTATACATCTTAAAATCTAGTAGGTCTCAAATGCACTTATTGTTTGTTTGCGGTTGTTAGCAAAATAGGTTTCTTTAAGTTTCGTCATTTAAACTTACAAAACAAACACTTGCATTAATGACTTTCATACTCTGCCCTTCACCAGCCTTCTGATAGACATTTGCATGGATTAGCAACAATGGCTGGTTGTAAATAATAATATAGGGAACCTGCTCTTCAATTTGAGACGAGGACTGGGGGGGGGGAATAAGCTCCTTGAAACCTTGAGGGCAATCCAAAATGTCCCTCTAGAACATGTTGCAAATTATATATTTTTAATGGGTCAAAAGGTAAGAAATACTATGTATGTGCAAATCATCATAATGGCTGCATTTAGTTGAACTAATTTAATTTCCATTTTATTACGGTAAATCCAGCTTTAGTCTTTATTCCAGTTCCTCCCTTTTTTTTTTGTTCAAGTGCCAATCACAGTTTTGAAAGTTGTCTCAGCCATACCAACAAATGCCAATTGTTGCTGTAGGCATAGAAAGATTGCACACTTCTGTTCTAGGGAATTGAATATAACAAAGAAATGGCAAGTCTGCTAGTCTCTCAGCATGTCAGAGGCTTCCTACTTAATGCTTCACCTTTCCTATTGAGATTTCTGATGCACTAAAATAACGAGATTCTAGATTCTTCGTAAAGAGGAGAACTCTAGGTAATAAATAAAACAGAACGAGACTAGAATTTTTCTGGAAGTACTCATAAACCATGCTAGAAGCCAAGCTTTTAGATCTGATTCTCTCTGAGGCAGAATTTTTCTTTCTGGCAAAATTGTCAACCTGAAAATTAGTTCAAGATTTGTCTGACAATACAAAATAATTCTTAGCATTTTTGTTTTATAAAAATATGGTGTGCCAAAGACATTCCTAACTTTTTAACAACAAAACATCCAGTATAATATACTTATTCTTTAACGTTAATATGCTGCAGATATTCCAAAAATATATGTTTCTAAATGTGATCTGCACATGCACACTTTTTCTCTGAGTGATAGACATGTCTTTCCATATATAACGTAAGTTAGGAGTATGACAAAGGAAATAGGCATTCATGCTTGTTGTTTTGTTAGTTTTGGTGAACATCTGGCCCATATGTTTACACAGAACAACATATTACTGCGGCTCTCAACTACTCTCTGCCTCCAAATAGGATGGAGAGGACATTTATGATTTAATGTCTTGCAAAAAATATGTTCCATTTGCGCACAAGCCCATTTATCTCAGAGCTGGATATGAATGGCAGGTTTATACTTTTAAGAAATTTGTGATGCAGTTTGCAAAACTCCACAATGTGTGTAATAAAGTACACATAGCAAATGTGCTTATCAGGGAAAGTACATATTACACTATATGTAAGGCAATATAAAATTATACTACATTTGTGTTTGTTTGTGTGTGTGTGTGTGTGTGTGCGCGCGCGCGCACGCGTGTGTATTTATGAGATACTCTGCAAAAAATATTCACACTAAGAAAAGTGGAGATAAAAGCCACGATAATCAAGAACATTCATCACATTGTTCTGCACAATCCCGGAATGTGTTAGAAGGAATTAGTAACTCAGAACTTAAAGTAGCTGTTCATTTTATTAACTTACTTGACTTCTTTCCAAAATTCCTAGGAGGAGTGTAAAGTCTCAGACTAACCTCTCTATCTCTATCTTAGGAGCTGAGATAGCGCAGTGGTTAAAAGCAGCATTGCGACCTTCAGCTGATTGCTAGTTCAGCAGTCCAGCTGTTCGAATCTCACTAGGCTCAAGGTTGACTCAGCCTTCCATCCTTCCGAGGTGGGTAAAATGAGGACCCAGATTGTTAGGGGCAATATGCTGAACTCTGTAAACCGCTTAGAGAGGGCTGGAAAGCACTATGAAGCGGTATATAAGTAAAGTGCTATTGCTATCTCAGGTAGCTGAAGTCAAATGTGTAGACCTTGCTTGCTGCAATGAAAGAGCCATGGTATTTATTTGAAATATAAAGCACATATGGTAATATGTGCTTTATATTTCAAAGAAATATCTCCATGGGAGATCAAAGGCACCCTTTCTACTTGGTCCACTGTCAGCAAGGACCACTCACCCCTTCCTAAGTGCAGAAATAGCTATTGTCTTCCCATTCTCAGCCCACTGCAAATGTATGCTATGCCTATGTTTTCCAGCTTTGATTCAAAACATGCTCTTTCCTAATGCATATCATCTTAGGCTCTGTGCAGTGGATGGTCTCCAGCACTTTATTCTATTCTAGTAGAAACTCCAGCTCCAAATAGTTGTTAGGTTTGCTCTGCCCCTTCTCCTCCGTGACTGGTCATTGCCTTGGGCAGCCATTTCATTCTCGCTTACTAAGCAGTTATGTTCTCGGATGAACAGAGTTGCTTTCTATGATATTATGGTTGATACCAATGGTTGGTTGCTAGTGGCGGTGGTGGGAGGCTCCGCCCACCTGCCCGGACGTTATCATGGACGATATGTGCATGCGCAGAAGCGGCGCGCGTGCACACATCTCCGAACCGGTAGCAAAGGTAAGTGAAACCTATTACTGATTGATACAATAATAGCCATTAAGTCAATGAACTATCTTCAACCATAAAAGCTCAGGCTCCATTCAATCCTTGTAGTTTCTAGGGGATGTGCTTTTGGTTCACATCCAGGCTTGGTGAATCAAACTCCTCTTGCTTTTCTATCTCCTGCCAATAGAACAGCCAAGCTTAGTTTCCTTTCCTTTCCTTTCCTTTCCTTTCCTTTCCTTTCCTTTCCTTTCCTTTCCTTTCCTTTCCCTTTCCTTTCCTTTCCTTTCCTTTCCTCTCCTCTCCTCTCCTCTCCTCCCCTCCCTCCCCTCCTGTCCTGTTCTATCCTACCAGAATCCTATGAGCTTTAGCCCTAGATCTATTAAACTGAAGATCTTCCCTTTATAGCCAATGAGACCACTCTTCATATTCTATTCTCTCATGGTAAAGAATATAAAACCCTTTAATTTGTTAGGGATATTTTTTCATATTACATCATTTGTATATCCTTTTTTATAGAGCTGCGGTGGTGCAGTGGTTAGAGTATAGGCTACTTTTGCTGACTGCTGGCTGTCTGCAATTTGGCAGTTCAAATCTCACCAGGCTCAGGAAGGTTGACTCAGCCTTCCATCCTTCCGAGGTGGCTAAAATGAGGACCCAGATTGTTGGGGGCAATATGCTGACTCTGTAAACTGCTTAGAGAGGGCTGTAAAAGCACTATGAAGCAGTATATAGGTCTAAATGCTATAGTGCTGCTAAATATAAAATTTGTATGTGAATTCATTAGAATTAGACAATGTATTTCAATTCAATATATTTCAAGACCTTTCAATCTTTCTGTTTGATTATTTTGGAGAAACTAGAGTGATGTTCTTTAATGTCAATGAACTGAGAGTTCATCAACTAAAATATGGAATGTTGAAAGAAGCTTTTAATTTTGATTACAGAACAGAATGGAACAGAACAGAATAACAGAGTTGGAAGGGACCTTGGAGGTCTTCTAGTCCAACTCCCTGCTTAAGCAGGAAACCTACACCACTTCAGACAAAAGTTATCCAATATCTACTTAAAAACTTCCAGTGTTGGAACATTCATAACTTCTGGAGGCAAGCTGATTGTTTGATTAATTGTTCTAACTGTCAGGAAATTTCTCCTTAGTTCTAGGTTGCTTCTCACTTTGATTAGTTTCCACCCATTGCTTCTTGTCCTGCCCTCAGGTGCTTTGGAGAATAGCTTGACTCCCTCTTCCTTGTGGCAGCCCCTGAGATATTGGAACACTGCTATCATGTCACCCCTAGTCCTTCTTTTCATTAAACTAGACATACCCAGTTCCTGCAACCATTCTTCATATGTTCTAGCCTCCAGTCTTCTAATCATCTTTGTTGCTCTTCTCTGCACTGTTTCTAGAGTCTCCACATCTTTTTTACATCGTGGTGACCAAAACTGGATGCAGTATTCTAAGTGTGGCCTTACCAAGGCATTATAAAGTGGTATTAACACTTCACGTGTACAAAATCGCCTCTTTAAAACATTGTGTTGCAAGTTTAGGTTCTACCGAGTTTACATCGCACCATAAGAGTGCATATTTTATGGTTGCAGTCCTATATATGTACCCACATTTCATTGAACCGAATAGTATTTCTTTTTTGAGCGGATTCAAAATATTATACTGAAAGATTGCATGACACATTTATTATTTAATTATGTAATGCATTTCTCAGTTCTTCCTTCATTTGAGGTAATATGTAAATGTAATTAAACAATGATAAAGCTCAATTCTGGTAAAAAAAATCTCAGTGCATTGTATTAAGATAAAAAGGAATGATCTTAAAATTAGATCAATCTTCTGTATGTCAAAGCTTTATGGGACAAAACAGGCTTTGCTACTTGTCTGAAACACATAAAATAGTGCCAGCCTCAAATTCTTGCATTAAAGTATTAATCCAATTTTGCTATAAATTTTTTCTAAAAATGCAAGTCCTTCAATTCTTGTATTGAATTAATGTACATACCTTTCCATATTTAATATATTAATGTATTTCTATATTGTACTAATATATTAGTTACCATAACATGAATGTACTTATAATATAATAATATATATCATTAAACATAAACTTAATATATTAATTACACATATAATATACATGCATTTTTTATATTTCTATTTCTAATGCCTAATATGCACTTTTTCTATCCAATAACAATACTGTACTGCATAAAATTTTAATGCACTCTTTTCCTAAACACAGATTTTTATGTGCAATTTCTCCCAACATCTGATTTTTGTATCCAGTTTTTTGAACAATGGTATATTTTGCAACTGATGGTGAATTTCAGACCTGCTCATCAGAGAACAGTTTTGTTTTGGCATGTTGGATCATTTCAGTTGAAAAAAATTTATTTGCATGCAAGTCTTTTTTTGTTCATGGTGACTGAAATTTAATGAAATTGCATTCTATAACGATACTGAATAGAGAGTTGAGGACTATGACAAGGAAACCAAATCCAAACAGGAGAATGACTTATCAATTCCTACCAGGATTTCTTTATTGCTAACGTGGCCTTCAAACAATTGAAATAACACATATCTACATGAATATCACTAGATGGAATAGCCAGAAATAAAATAGAATGCATTATTGGTGGAACGATTTGGACGATATAAGAAACATTATAAGAGATAAGATGTAACTAACTGACTGTGGAACAGACCATTAACTATTCATATGTAAATTCCAAGTTAAGCTGAAGCAGAAAAAGAAAGCCAATCAGTTCTCATGATATGACCTACCTACCATTTTCAAGGAGAACATCAGAAATCCCTTTGAAGTCCTGAATGCAATTCTACAACATTAATGAAATATCTGCAGAAACATGGCAAGCAACAGAAAAAGAATCAGTAAACATCCTAGCCAAGTTATCTCAGAAAAACTGGAGAATGCTAGAGTGACCAACAATCTAAAAACCAGTACCAAAGAGAGGAGATTTAATAGAGTATATAATAATTTAATATTGCATGCTAGCAAATAAGCTTAGGATCATCCATTGCAGATTAAAACTCTTCATGGAAAAGCAGATGCCAGTGGTTCAATGTGGCTTTAGTGTAGGCCAAGGAATAAGAGATATTGCATGCTGGATAATTGAGAAGGTAAAATATTACCCCAAAAATATACCCAATATGTGTTTCACTGATTAGAAAAAGGCCTTTGATTTTGTCAAAGCTGTGGGATATGTTTATGTCCCAGAATAGATCATTGTTCTAATACAAAATCTATACACAAGTCAGGAAACCACAGTAAAAATAGAGCATGGCAAAATGGGCTGAATCCAGGTTGGTGAAGGTGTGGTAAAAAACTGTATACTCTCCCCTTATTTATATAATCTATATACATGAAAATATGGGCAGCTTGACTGGAAAACGAGCACAGCTTTCAAATTGGAGGAAGATATATCAAGGACTCTGCTATGCTAATGAGCTACTCTGATAGCTGAAAATGACAGTGAAATGCAAGCTGTAGCTAGGAAAACTAAGAAGCACGGTTTTAAATTTGGGATTTGGGCCAGGACAGGAAACTCAGGTGTCAATTTTGCCTGACTTTAAAAAAGAGAGGAAAGAATATTAGTGTGCCATCACTGAAATTGTTTTTGCTTTTTTTAAAGGCCGGCCTTTCATTATCTCCTGGGAGAACTTGTAAGAAAAGAAAGAAAAAAGAAATGGTCCTATAAGCAGAGACAATTGACTAAGGATCAGAGAGCAAAGAATATTCTTCTCACAGTCTACTGCAGCCAATTGGAGTGGAGATGTTTGCCTATAATCAATCTATTTATTTATTTATTTATTTATTTATTTATTTATTTATTTATTTATTTATTATTTATTTATTGTTTGTTTGTTTGTTTGTTTGTTTGTTTGTTTGTTTGTTTGTTTGTTTGTTTATTTATTTATTTATTTATTTATTTATTTATTTATTTATTTATTTATTTATTTATTTATTTATTTATTTATTTATTTATTTATTTATTTATTTATTTATTTATGTGTTCTTATATGCCGCCCTACGCCCTGGGGACTCAGGGCGGCGTACAACATTTGAAGAACAACTAAACGATATAGTAAATTTAATAACAATTTAAAATGAATTTAAAAAAAAACATACAAAATCATACATACATGGGGGAGACCTAAGATGTAAAATTGTCTCAAAGCCCCGCCTGCAGGAAGAGCCATGTCTTAACGGCTTTTCGGAAGGCCAGCAAGGTGGGGATAATTCGGATCTCTGGGGGTAGTTGGTTCCAGAGAACAGGGGCCCCCACAGAGAAGGCTCTCCCTCTAGGCCCTGCCAGCTGACATTGTTTGGTTGACGAGACCTGGAGGAGACCCACTCTGTGGGACCTGACCGGTCGAAGGGAAGTATGAGGTAGGATGCGGTTCCGGAGGTAACCTGGTCCTAAGCCATGTAGGGCTTTAAAGATGATAATCAATACCTTGAATTGCACCCGGAGACCAATGGGCAGCCAGTGCAGCTGGCGGAGTATGGGTGTTACGTGGGTGTATCTTGAGACACCCACCACAGCACGTACAGCTGCATTTTGCACAGTTGAAGTCTCCGGAGTGAGACTTCAAATTAAGTGCAAAGGGAAGACTGGACAGTATTATTTGAGTCTACACAAGTGAAAAGGGGCAACTTCTGATACATGGCTGGAAAAGATGGAGAGAGATTAACTTCCCAGAAGGCTGGGGATTATTAAAGTATGACATTGTGACAAATAGAGAGTGATTGGTATCTGCTCTGCGGCAAGGGAGCAGAATTGTCTGAGGTTGTATCAACCCAAAGAAATTAGCTTCCTGATCTAAGGAATGTAAAACCATTTCCATTCCATACTTAGATTCTCAAATTTTGCATCTATTTCCTTTCTTTTTCTACTACTCCCTCTTACTTTGGGGCACGACTACAACTAAACTGGTGCATTCCAGAATAGAAGTGTTCCTTCTATTTCCTGAAAAAGTCTTCTTTATAATGGACAAGATTTCAGTCCTTCCTATGCTTGTTTCAAGTCAAACCCAGGGGGTGTTTAGAACATCAAAATTCATTTATTTTATTTATTTGTTTGTTTGTCAAACATGTACAAGATAGTAGGTGTTTGTTTAACACAACATAAGCAAAGAAGTACAGATAAATGAGGACAATAGGACAGTAAGACAGGGATGGTAGGCACAGTGGTGCGCTTATGCACGCCCCTTAAATTCATCCTATTAATCCTTAAATTCATCCTATTAATAGGATTTTTGAAGCAGCATATCAATATTGTTCAATACAACATTTACAGTGCTACAACTACCTTTATATTTGAAAACAATTGACTTTCTAAAATTTACAAAATGTTCAATAGAAGATTTTGGGGTTGGGGAAAGACGTTACAATAACAAGTACTTATCAGAAATGTCAATTTTCATCTCAGTCTTGCTTTTCTGTCATTTTTTTTGTCTCATCTGCTTGCTAAGCTATAAATGAATATTAATAGAATAGAAGAATAGAAAAAATGTGCTTAGTGAAAATTCACAATTCGTTTATATTTCTTATATGTTCAACTGATATTGCTATCCCTATCTCTATTTCTTTTTGCTTTGTTTTTAAATAAGTTTATTAGATTTTCAAAGAAGTAAACTAACACAAACACAAATAATTAAAGGAAAAGGAAAACAATAAAAAGGAAAGCAAAGCCAAAAGTACAGAAAAAAAAACTTCCGACAGCATCTTTTACAGCAGATACAGGTATAAATTTACATTAAACTCATTTATTTATTAATAATAAATAACTTTCATTTATTATGTTATCTATGATGTTTTCTAATCATAAAATCCATATGTCATAATGTCAGAGTGCACACAGTGTGACTATTTTGAGACAACCCAGGAGCAAAATACAGTAAACAGGTTTGTCTTTCAAATAGTGGTTTATCTACAACAGAGGTGGGTTCCTCCCAGTTCAGACCGGTTTGCCCAAACCAGTAGCAACCTGCTGGTGATGTCACAATGATGTCACGGAACCGGTTCGGTCGGTGCCGGTCTGTGGGAGCCGCCATCTTAAAAAAATTGAATTTTTTTTCTGATTTTTTTTGGGGGGGGGGTTTTCATGGATTTTTTTTCTTCTGTGCATGTGCTAAAGCTGAGTTTCCAGCACTGCGCATGCATTGCCATCTTGTTTTTGGGTTTTTTTGGATTTTTGGGGGGGCACTGCGCATGCGCACGCGCGTCCACGCGGCCCGGCCACGCGGCGTGGGTGGAAGTGAACTGGCAGTGAGGTAAGTTAGAACCCACCCCTGATCTACAAGGAATATATACATACATGTACTAGGCAAAGTCAGGAAATCAATCATCAACTATAGCACGGAAGCACACATGGAGAGAGAGGACGCCCTCACAGAGCCTCGCTTATATTACAGCCTCTTAAAGCGGTAGCAGTCAAATAACCCTGCTGACTCATTGCTACCATTGCATCATCATTACAGCATTACAGTATTACATTACAGCAGCTGGTCAGCTATTAAATCATAATTACCCTGACACATAATTTCATCTTTTTTCTGTTTCACACAAAAAGTTCAAAGGATTTTCTAACCAGTTGACATTTTTGCCATCTCCACCAACTCATCAACTTCACCGTCCGTTCTTCCCTTGTGAGTTATGTCAAATCTTCGTATCATTCTGCACATAAATGCCTCACTGTTATTGTATATTCAAACAAAATCCCATAGATTTTTTGCCCGTAATCCCAAAACAAACATCTCTGATTTCAATTGCATATTAATCTCTTTTTGGTTTGGTTTTGGGGGAAATTAAGACAGTGTTAGAGTTAAAAAGTGAACAAGAATCCAATTTTGCTTTCAATGCAATTGCTGTGATAAAAAGCCTTCATTTGAAAACAACTTAAAATTTAAGCAGTTAGTTTAACTAATTTTATTGTTGCTGAGACACACAAGTAGCCTTTCCCTTTTAAACTGTAGTCAATACTGATTACATTTCTATTGCCTAAATTATTCTGAAGCATCCTAACCAAACATAAAAACAAACAAGCTGGTGTAAATTATATGTGCTACTTAGAATGCATTGTTTGGTTAGCATTCTGTTCCCTTATTACTCACTGGGATTAAAGGCAAAAGAATACATAGGAGGCATAATAATTGTGACATAATGTCAGTGAACAGTATTTAGTTACATGTTAAGGTCAAACCACGCCATATTTCTCTTTTCTGGAAAACTGCTTGGTTAGTTGGGGGACCATTTGAATCATGTAAATTGGACAGGGGGGGGGAAGCAAAACAACTCCATTAAAACAAAAAAACAAACTCAAAAACATTTCAAACATTTCCACCCTTTCATTAAAACCTTTCCTGTCTTCTCCAGATGTGACAAGTCTCCAGATTTTTGTCCATGGTATAATAAAATAACTAGGAGCATGAACCGTGCTCTTGGTATCAGGAAAAATTTCAGTACGATTCTGCTGAATTTGTTTTACAATTTGTGCTCAAGCTGCTCCCAAATCTTACAAAATCTTGAGGACAGAATTATGTGCAGCCTTGTCTCCAATATAGCATGTACTAGTACAAATGTGTGCATGTGCATACACACCCAATTCAGATAGCTCCGCCTTTCCTAGCCTTTTTACAAGGCACTAAAGATATGGCTCTTCCCTTGAGCAGTGGGCTTGGATATTGGGTGGGCTCATTTTGTTGCTGGAATTAGATTGTTGTATTTGCTCCATGTGCATAGGTTGTAATGCTTTTTAATAGTTGTTATGTCCTTTTTTTTCTTGTTAGCCATTGCGAGTCACATGGGGCTAGATAAATCAGGTGGCTACATAAATCTATCTATTAAATAAGTTGTATCTCTCTATCCATATCAAGCAATCTGAATTTAATTCTTTTGAATCATGACTGATGTCCTGAGTCAACAATTTGTATTCTGAGATGACTTATTTATTTATTTGTTTGTTTGTTTGTTTGTTTGTTTGTTTGTTTGTCAAACATGTATAGAATAGTAGTAGTTTGTATAAACATAAGTAAAAAGTAACGATAAAAGAGGACAATAGGACAGACTTAATGAAGATTTGTATCTGCTTCTGGATTTTTCCCAGCATACCTACATTTTCTTTAAAGGTCTGAACAGAAATAAGACTTCACAAGATGTTAATAAAAGACAATAAAGACATGGGAAATACTGTATGAAACATCAGTGGTTTACTTCATCTGTGAAGTTCTACATAAGACTTCCATAAATCAGAAGTATCTTTATTGTATGTATTGGAACAACATTGCTATGTAGATGTTTTATTCCCACACATGGTATGTGGATGCACAATCAAATTCTACTCTCAACTTGTTTTCACATTTAGCATCAAGATCTGGAAGAGGGTTTCAAAAATTGTTTTCAGTGTGCTTAAAAAAATATTAAAGTATAATTTTAAAACATACCTTGATAAACCCAAAGGTGCTTTTTCTAGAGGTAACTGGATTCTCTTCTTTTACCAGAAAGTCCAGTTGCCTTTTGAAAAAGTATCTTTGGGACAACCATGACTGAGAATCTCCAAAGACATACCTTGATAATGTTCTTATTTTGAATGTGATTATACTTTTGTTATATGTGCTCTTGGTCCCATTTCAGATTATTGAAGATAAAGATTTCCATCAGCAACCAGGCAGTTTGGGAAAATTTTAATGCATCTCCTCCTGTATTTTAGATCTTCTCATGTTTTGGAAAATGCCTATATTTTACATTACATGATGGAGACTCATTCATTCATATTCTCACAAAAGTCCATTGAAATGTATGGAAGAAACCATACAGTAGATGCAGCTCAGCTTTTTCCTTTGCATTGCACTTCCTTTGTATTGTCTTCTTAAGAACTGATGAAATACTGAGAAAAATATTTATACAACAGTGTTCATTCTGTAGAAGCTCACCCTAAATAACCATATCAATCAAACATAATTAAGCTGTCAGTTTCTCATTTAGGAAGAATGGTACCAACCATGTATAAAAGCAAAAATACATATTAGAATAATGTAACTTGCAGAAGACAAAGTATGTTTATGGTCCATTTAGTGGGTCATAGAAAACTACAGCATATTATCTTCATTCCTTAAGCCTAAATTCCTCCCCCCTCCCCCTAAGATTTTTAGCTATTGGAAATTTAATTGCTCAACAGTTTAAACAATTACAGACAAATGTGACAGTAGATATGTAAAAACTATCCATGAAGCTTTCTAATCACCATATAAATATGATACACTGTTCAACTGGCTTTTCATATGCATTTTTCTCCTAGAATATCATTATTCCATAATTAGATAGATAGGCCCAACCAGGAAGGTTTAACTAATTTTATTGAAAATGAATATAATATTATAGTATTGCAAATCCAATTGTACTGTACCTCTTCCCCCTTCTCATACTCCTATGAATTAGGGGGTATCTGTTTGAACCTATTCCATATATTTTCCGTCTGTTGTGCACTTAAAAGTCACTGGGAATTAGGCAACATATAAATTGTCACTGTTACTTTTCCCCCTTGCCTCTTGTGTACCTCCAACAAGATCATTTTCCTTATTGTCTATGAATATAGTTCATGTCTGCAAAGAGGTAATTAGAACCTATTATTCCATATCTCTGCTATCCTTCCACATTACTAACAACTTTCCATGTCGCTAATAACAATTTTATTGCTTTGTATTTCCTCAAATTTAGAGTCAGGAGGCAGCGGAGAAGTAGAAGTAGTATGGCAGGGGTGTCAAACTGGTGCCCCATAAGCCAGATGTGTTATGCGCAGGCCATGCCCACCCCAGATCCTCAAATAGGAAAAATGTTGCGAAACATCAGGTGATGACAATATGACATGGCGAGTTTGACACCCATGTAGTGTGGGATGCTACCTTTCTGACATCAAGTTTGATTGTGTACCTTATTTATTTCTAAAGAAAAAAATAAAACCAGTTTCTCCAGGTTCAAGACAATATACAGTCCAACCAGCAGCTGTCATAATTCAGTCTTTCCTTTCTTTACAACAAAAGTTAATTTACTTTCCATATAAATACATCTGATATGAGATACAATAATATAAATCAATGAATTCATGTAACATTCAAAATGAAAACTACAGAAAACTGCTAAAATTCAAGCTGTAAAACAAGAACATGACAAGAATGTCAAAGGTATATTATGTATAACAACAACATCTGTTTAGTACTTAGTTGATTCCAAATGCAAACATTTTGCAAATTGGAACTGCTTGACTATTTTTTTTCTTTACAATGTGATTGTTCAGATAGATAGTAGATAGTTAGACAGGCAGATGCAGACAGATAGACAAGCACATAGTATACACATACACTTAGTAATAAACTTGTCTCAATGGAGGTGACAAGTGTGATTACAATGATATCTTAAATATATAATTGGGATATCTTCCATTATACTGTATGTAACATATATGAAGGAGTTCCATGACATACAATCCAGTAGTGAGTTCTACTTAACTTTTGCTACCGGTTCGAGAACGGGAGCGTACGGGCATGCACACAACACTTCTGAGCATGCACAGAGCATTTTTTGATGATGTCCAGGCAGGTGGGCAGAGCCTCCCGCTGCAGTCACTACCAGTTTGCCATACCGAGTCAAACCGTAGCAACCCACCACTGGTACAATCATCCAATTGTATGGACTAGAGATGGTATGGACCATCTCTAGCCCGTACAATTGGACCCAATCTTGAGATCATATCTGTTTATTGTATCCTTGAAATAGTAGGTGGGAATGACCTTAGGATAGGAGGAAGAACCACAGCTTAGACAATGGTCTGAGCCTGAAGGAGGAGCTGGGACCAAAGGCATCTCAGAGGGGACTCTATCTAGTTTTGGAGAGAGTAAAAGTGAGGGGAGAGTACTTTCAGTCTTACAAAGCTCTGTTAGTGTAACCTTACAATAAAGATGGAGCTATATTCCTTGTTTTGTTTCTTGTCTGGATTGCCTTGCAAGGCTAACAACAATCTTCAGTGGTCAGCAATATATAACTACTTTAAGTATTCAAATAATCTATAAGACACTTAATTAAGTGATTTACTTTGTGGAGATATGTTGCTCCATCTCAACAAGGAGGAAAGGCAGGATGATGCAGGTAGTCCCCAACTTAAGACCAGTCGCTTAATGACTGTTCAAAGTTATCACAGACTTTCCCAGAACAATTTGCGACACAAATTGTTCGACAGAACATTCCCCCACAATCACATGATCGTATGTGCTTGGCAATCAGTTCACCTTTATGGAACTTTGCAATCCTGCAGCCACAAGACCACAATTTGTGACCTTTTTTTTTGCTGGTGTCAGTTTTTGGCAAAAATAACCTATTGGGGAAAATGGATTCCCCCAACGACAGTAAAAAAAAGCTTAAAAAAGCATGTCCAGGCAAATTCTGTTCACTGGCTGTAACACTACTGAAGACCATTATAACACTTTTTTGCTCAAAGTCAAAAGAGTCATTAAACTGTACATACCATTAGTAACCCCCAAAACCAGAAAAAAGCAAATTACCCATAACAATAAGGAAGCTTCAATAAAAAAAATCTTTGGCAAAAAAACAAAACAAAACTGGCTACCTAGCTAACTTTAAAAGCTGCTACAAAACCTTATGCCGCCAGATAAAGGCAGAATGTACCAATTACCACTGCAAACAAGAGGAAAACCTTTTATACATGAAATCCACCCACACCTTCCACAATTTTGTAAACACCAAACTTAAAGACTCAAGAACCATCCCACCCCTAAAAGGGTTTAACAGGAAAGACTGTAATGATGAAGCCATTAAGGCCAACCTCTTCAACACGTTCTTCAGTTCAGTCTTTGTAAATAGCAATGGCTCATGCCCCACATTTCCTAGTCATACCACAACTAATTGCAATGATCTGCTACATATCAATTTTACAGACGATAATGTTGAAAAGGCACTATGCAACCTAAAACCATCTCTATCTATTGGCCCTGATGGATTATGTGCCTACTTCTTAAAAAAGCTTTCCACTGCTATAGCAGAACATTTAAGCATAATCTATGAGATATATTTCAGAACCAGCTCCTTGCCCAACATATGGTCATTAGCCACGGTCATCCGTATCTTCAAAAAGGGAGAGCCCAGCCTAGTTGAAAATTACAGACCAATCTCACTGTGTTGTTCACCTGCAAAGTCATGGAATAAATCATAAACCAATCCATTACCCTCCACTTAGAGGCAAACAACCTACTCTCTAACAAGCAGTTTGGTTTCAGAAAAAAATTGTCCTGTAATCTGCAACTCCTACACTGCAAAAACATATAGACTATACAACTCGATCAGGGTAAAGCAATAGATGCAATTTACATAGACTTCTGCAAAGCCTTTGATTCAGTGGTTACTGTTAAAACTAAACTCTTATGGCATTTCCAGATCCCTACATAAGTGGATAGCTGCGTTCCTGTCAAACAAGCAACAAGTAGTCAAAATAGGGAGCACCCTATCAAACCCTGCATGAGTTTACAGCGGTGTCCCCCAAGGCAGTGTTTTAGGACCCACACTCTTTATACTTTACATAAATGACCTTTGAGATCATATTATAAGCAACTGCGTCCTCTTCGCTGATGATGTAAAACTCTTCAACACCACCGACAATGCTGCTGCCCTGCAAAGCGACCTTGATTATGTGTCAGAATGGTCAAACAATTGGCAACTCCAAATCTCAACCAATAAATGCTCTGTCTTACACATTGGCAAAAAAAAATCAGAACACCAAATACAAGCTGGATGGATAGAACCTCGTAGTTGACCCTCACTCTGTCAAGGACTTTGGAGTACTCATCTCAAATGATCTAAGCGCCAGAGCTCACTGTAACAGCATTGCCAAAAAGGCATTAAGAGTTGTTGCTAATCTTGCAAAGCTTCTTCTCCGGTAATATTGTACTGCAAACTAGGGCATACAAAACCTTTGATAGACCAATTCTCGAATATATCTCGCCTGCCTGTATATCGGACATCAATACAATTGAGCAAGTCCAGAGGTATTTCATGAGAAGAGTACTCCACTCCTCTGCTCACAACAGAATACCTTATGTCACCAGGCTTGAAATTTTGGGACAACCTACAACTATACCGCCTATGATCTGACCTAAGCGTAGTACACAAAATTATCTGCTACAATGTCCTGTCTGTCAATGACTATTTCAGCTTCAACCACAATAATACACGAGCACACAATAGATACAAACTCAAGGTAAACCGCTCCAAACTCGATTGCAGAAAATACAACTTCAGCAATAGAGTGGTCAATGCCTGGAACGCTCTACCTGACTCCATCGTTACTTCATCAAACCCCCATAACTTCAACCTTAAACTGTCTACCTAAGAGGTCTGTAAGGGATGTGCATAAGCGCACCAGCGTGCCTACCATCCCTGTCCTACTGCCCCCATTTATTTGTACCCATTTCCTGTGTTTATATTCATGTTTATACTTATACCTGTTATCTCATACATGTTTGACAAACTAAATAGATAAATAATAAATAAATAAATAATAAATGATGCCTCAACTTTCAACTGCAATGACTTACAGTTGTTATTCTGGTCTCATTTACAGTTGTAAGGTTGAGAACTATCAATATTGGCTTCACTAATAATGGCTTCTACATAAACAGACATTAGGTTTAACAAAGACAAGCAGGATAGAATTTCATTCTGTCACTTTAATTTGGGGAGGATTCAATCAAAACCTGAACAAACAAAAAACCCCTTAAAATATCTGCAAAGATCCACCAATGATCATGCTCACCAACTTCTGAGATTTTCTCCCGTGAATTTTGAATTCGCTATGAATGTTGCATGTCTAATAATTAAGATTTAAAAGACTCCTCATGCAGAGGTGTGTTTGTCTTTCTACTGTATGACACCCTCCCCCAAAACTGTAGAAGACATTTGTTTTATAACAGCATTCGGCTCCATCTCTTCCCATTGCTGCTGGTGCTGGTGCTGGTGCTACTACTGCTCCTCCTCCTCTTTGAATAATACTTCTGCAAACTCTGGAGTTTGTCCATATTTTCCACTACCTCCTCTTTCTTCTTGAATGGTATACTTTTTTTTGTTCTGAAAAGCTAAATACGGAGAAAAGAGACCGAATAAAACATGTTGTTAATCTCCACAACTGACTATGATATTTTAAAACCTGGGCGGAAATCCAATTTATAAAACCTTGTACTTAATGCCATTCAAAACTACCAAAACGTGCTTTAAAATATTTCTTTAAGGGTCTTTAATGATAACCTATGAGAAATCAGTAAATAAGCACACATCACAGCAGATGGCAGCATCTAGCTGCTCTTGGTTGATCTCAAACAAAACAAAACAGAAGGTAAGATCATGGGTGGGGAACTCCCAGGAAATCCCAGATCCATTGGTGAGACTGGGAAGTTAAATAGCATGTCAGAAGAAAGCAATGGCAAACCACTTTCTTACCCTCACCTCATCATACTTGCCCTCTAGCCAAATGAAGAATAAAAAAATAGACAGTGGCAAAATATTACATGGCCATTACATAAAAAAAGATAGCAGGCAACCAGACAACAACAAGACCTGACAATGGCTAAGAACAGGAAGAGGCGGAAGAGGCAGAGGGGCGCATTCTGGTTGCACAAGACCAAAGCTTAAAAGCAAAAACATACAAAACCAGAATTGGGAAGAGAGCATCAGACATCAAACGCCATCTCTGCAAAGAAGCTGAGAAACAGTAGACCACCTGGTTAGCTGCTGCAAGAAGATGACTGATTGAGCACATGCAAACAACAGCATGACGAACTAGCAGCAATGGTGCATTGGATATTTTCAAGAAATATTATTTGCCTGCAAGCAAAAATTGGGAGGACCACAAAATAGATATAGTACTAGAAAATGGAGAAGCCAACGTGTCCTGGGACTTTAAAATTCAAATAGACAAGCACCTGCCACATAACACCCCAGACTTAACAATTGTCAATATAATAAGAAAGACAAAAAGTCTGAATAGAGGATGTGACAGTACCTGGAGACAGGAGAAGAGAAGAGAAGAGAAGAGAAGAGAAGAGAAGAGAAGAGAAGAGAAGAGAAGAGAAGAGAAGAGAAGAGAAGAGAAGAGAAGAGAAGAGAAGAGAAGAGAAGAGAAGAGAAAAGAACTACATAGAGAAGAAAACAAAATACAAAGACCTGCAAATAGAACAATTATGGCAAAAGAAAGCAAAGGTAGTACCAGTAGCGATAGGCCTCTTTGTTGCAATCCACAAACAATTGGAGCATCACTTGAACACCATTGGTATTGACAAAATCACCACTGGTCAATTACTGCTCCAAGTAAAGGCAGCTTTACTTGGAACAGCTTACATCCTGCGATGGTTGGGTAATCAGGGTGCACCCCTGTAGTATTACTGAAAGAACAATAACCACAGACAAGACAAAAATATATTATATTTGAAAATTTCCCCATTATGGACTGGTTTTATAAAGTTTTCTTCTTTTTTAGTCAAAACTGTCCAATTCAGCTTGTATCCATTTAATAATCCTAGCAATTCTTCACATCACAGGTGTAACCAAGGTATTAATGGCTTTCATGGTTTTTCCACCATTCAATCTTGTCTTTAGTGAGGACTCAGATTGTTGGGGGCAATATGCTGTCTGTAAACTGCTTAGAGAGTGCTTTAAAGCACCATGAAGTGGTATATACGTTCTAAGTCTGTGAAAGCAAACCTATGGCACACATGCAGGAAGTGGCATGCAGAGCCATCTCTCTAAGCATGCCAGCCGTTGCCTGTTGCTCTTCCGGGTTCTGGCATGCACAGCTGGCCTTCTAGTGTATTCTTTTATTCTTCAAATTTATCTACTCTTTCACCCATGTGAGCGCTGAGGCCTGGTAATATAGCTCCTAATACGGTAGTCCAACCCCCTCCCTTATTTTTGGTGTCATGTAACATTTTCAGTTTGATTCTTGGTTTTTTGCCTTGCCAGACAAACTTTAAAATCAATTTAATAATACCTTACTCCACCAGAATACCTTATTCCACCAGACTTGAAATTTGGGGCTTAGATAGCTTAGAGCTACGTCGCCTTCGATCTGATCTAAATGTAGTTCATAAAATTTCAAACTCAATGTAAACCGCTCGAAACTCAAACTGCAGAAAATATGACTTCAGCAACAGAGTGATCAATGCCTGGAATGCACTACCTGACTCTGTGGTTTCTTCCCCAAACCCCCAAAACTTTAACCTTAGACTGTCTACAGTCGACCTCACCCCATTCCTAAGAGGTCTGTAAGGGGCGTGCATAAGTGCACCACTGTGCCTATTGTCCCTGTCTTACTGTCCTATTGTCCAAATTTACCTGTACCTACTTTGCTTTTGTTTATGTTTATACCATACCTGCTATCTTGTACATGTTTTAATAAATAAATAAATAAATAAATAAATAAATAAATAAATAAATAAATAAATAAATAAATAAATAAATAAATAAATAAATAAATAATATCCCTATTCATTGCTACGTAACACATTTCTGTAGGCCAAATTCCATTGCTATTTCTACTATATTAAAAATTCTAATAGTATTTGTCAGGGACTGGAATTTGATTTCTAATTTTCCATAAAGGTTCAGATCATCCATCTGAATTTATGTAAGGTTTTTTTTTTAGTTTTTTCAGCTGTTTTGTAGCCAAGATTTGTTGCCCTCAAAATCACTGAAAGTGGGATCAAAGCAATAACAAATAATAAGACTCATAATGATAATGAGTCACCCTGGAAGACATCTCTCCTGATGTTGACAAGCCCACATTTTTCATTTCCAACATTTTATTATTTCACCAGAATTTAAGCTCTTCTTGAAAAGTCTTTCTCTTAAATAACTACATTGGAGAAGCTAGATTCTGTACCATTTTCTTATAATATTACCTCAACATTTAAACAGAAATGTTTTGGAGAACTGAATGGTTTTTCCCCAGTAGCATCTGTTGGCCTCTCCTGGAAAATGAGGGACAACTCACTCTGATAATAAGGCTGACATTAACAAATATCGTTTTAAAAATAATGTGCAAGTTCATGATGTAATAATTACCCCATCTGCATTGCTTGCAAAAGGTGTACTTTATAAACAGAGATTTCACTATCTAGTATACCTGTTTTAATAGCTCTTGAATAGTCCCCCTTGTACCTGTCTAAACAGACTAAGCATGGGCAAATGGCAATTATCCACCATAGTAATTATCCACCAATTCCCATTAATTGGGGATTGCTGCTGGGAAAATGGTTTATAATGCCACAATGAACCAATGTGTGCTTATGTATAATGATTGTTCAATATGATGGTTCTCTTAGGAGCCCTTTGCCAATAGCTTTAAAGGTGTGTTCACTGGGCTTAAAATTATAGTGGCCACAATGGTCACTATGGGAATCAAGCACCTGGCATTTGTTTTGGTGGGATACTTTTGTAACCATTACCTACACCTCTATAATTCTGATAACTCTTTGTAAGTATATTGGTAGTATTATCTCCAGGCATTATCATGTAGTATATATAGGCTTCCAGCGAATGGCACAACAAAGTATTAGTATTGTTTATTGAAAAACAAAACACAACATTATTATGATCATGATCAGCTAAAATAATTTCAGATCTCACTTAAATGTGCTATGTATATACTTATAAATTCTAGAAGTAAGTACTAGAATGCTGGGCTCATTTAGTCTTAATACTTCTGCATAGTATTTGATTTGCTGGGAAAGGAATGCAAAATAAAAATGTTTGTTTGTGGGGCGTCTTTGGTGCTCTCTGAGCTTGCTTGTTTTCTTGCAGATGTTTCATTACCCTAACTAGTTACCCACTGGTGATATTACCTAGTTAGGGTAATGAAATGTCTGCAAGAAAACAGGCAAGCTCAGAGAACACCAAAGACCCCTCATTTCAACCCTGAGCTACAAATATTTTCCTTTATCAATGTAGGTTTGTTTACAAACCGAGGTGGCGCAGTGGTTAGAGTGCAGCATTGCAAGCTACTTCAGCTGACTGCTAGCTGCAGTTCGGCGGTTCAAATCTCACGGGCTCAAGGTTGACTAAGCCTTCCATCCTTCCGAGGTGGGTAAAATGAGCACCCTGATTGTTGGGGGCAATATGCTGACTCTGTAAACCACTTAGAGAGGGCTGTAAAGTACTATGAAGCAGTATATAAATCTAAGTGCTATTGCTATTACTTATTCCTCACATTTATATAGCTCTCCATCTCACCAACATGACCCTGAATGCATTTCAACAGCACTTCAGTGACAGACTGATGATGGATGCAATTTTTAATGCGCGATCTAGGATAAGGATGGTGGAAACAATTAACATCACATTAGTGTTTCTTACATTAAATGTCCAATTTTCCAAAAGAAGAAAGTATATGATAGACATCTGGTAGCAGCCCTATACCAAGTTATTAGGATGGAAAAAGACTCCAAGAAACCAATTTTCTTTCATTTCATGTATCCTCCCCTGCCTTCATTCCAGTTACTTTTTTTCCTAGTGAGGTTCTGGAATTGGTATGTTTGCTGGACCAGTGAGCAGTAAAGCACTGAATTTAGCTTCGCTACTTTAGCTGGGCATTTTGTTTTCACTTCAAATTGCTATAGCAGCAGTGATCTGCATTCTCGTTTACAGGCTGGAAATCAAATCCAAGCATAAATGGTTGAGGAATTGCATTTACCTTGAAAGGATAACATATTATCATATGTGGTGGGAGTGCCAAAAAACACATGAATACCTGGAAAAAATAAGGCAATGGTTGGAAGAAATATTGGAAATAAAACTAGATTTAAAACCAGATCTCTTCTTGTTGGGAATAACTATTGATAAATATGGAAAAAACACGTTATATATTATGCTACATATTTTTGACCGCTGCAAGATTAATATTTGCTCAAAAATGGAAAAATAAAGATATACCTACAGAGGAAGAAGTTTTAGATAAAATACTAATGTGTGCAGAGATGGATAGATTAACGTTAGAGTTGAAGGACAAATCGGATACAGAATACTATGAAACCTGGGACAAACTATATGAATGGTGGGAAAAAAGGAAAGCCAAGATTATATAATAGTGGAAAGGTTGGAAAGATTTAGAAATAGTATTAAAACTCGATTCTATATGATAAGAAAAACGTTATAAAAAGAAATGACCAAATGTAAATAGGTAAACTGGATAATCCATCAGGTACTCAATTTTATGTATTTTGGTCTTTGCTTTTGTCTTATTGTTTGTACGTTTTGTTTTTAATTGTATCATAAATAAAAAACTTTTTAACAAAAAAGAAAAAGAAAGAGTCCAAGAATGTTACCATACTAGTGATGTGAACTTCCATTCCATAATTCATGCCCATTTGCTGTTTAATGGTTTGTTTATCTGATGTTTGCTTCTGATTGCATGTGTTATTTTGCTAGTTCAAGTTAAAAAAATAAATAAATGAAAAGAATACATTTCTTGGGTTTACGGGATAAAGCAGAAGAGCTGAGATTTGTAACAATAAATGTTAATATTGGATATTTTTTAAAAAAAATAGTGTTCTTATAACTAGGTACAGGTGGCCATTGTCATCTGGAGTCTCATTATCTACAGTTTCAGGTATTTGTGATTAATAGAGATCAGATTGTAATTTATGTATAAAAACGGGTTGAATTGTTGCTTATTTTGCCTTTGAGTGTTTTCGGAGGTTAGTTTATACATGCCCAAAATGATGAAAAGCCTTTTGCTGAAAATATATCCTTAAGCAATTATGATTAGATCATCTAAAATGTATTTTCTTCTCAGTTGCAGCAGATTTTGCTGGATCACCATGGTCTCAAAACTGTGTGGGGCTTCCTTGACCTTATTGACCTTCTTCTTTGACATGACTAACTTGACATTCTTCTTTGATGTGACTAACTTGGCTGTCAAGAGAAAGTTGATCTACTTGCACAACATTTCTTTGGCTGGCTTCTCAACTTCACAAAGCTCTTTCGTGATCTTGGTGGAGGAGCATTTCAACTGGATCTCTGGATTAGATAAGGAATCCCTCATAATTACTCCAATGAATGTCTGGTAAAATACCCATTGAATTATGTGTCTTATATTACAGAGGTGGAAAATCTCCACAAATAATGAGGTAGTTATAGATGTATAGATAGATAGATAGATAGATAGATAGATAGATAGATAGATAGATAGATAGATAGATAGATAGATAGATAGACAGACAGACAGACAGACAGACAGACAGACAGACAGACAGACAGACAGACAGACAGACATTGTGATAAAAGTAGGCAATCGTTTTAAATGATAATCATGAAGGAAATGTACATTATATACATTTATATTGCATGTTAATAATTTTGTCTTGAAAATAAAATGAAACCTCATTTTACCAGGCTAATTGTAATAAGAGGCTGTCTGTTACTGACAAATGCCCATTGAAATGGAGAGCAAAGTATTGCAGAGATTTAGATGATGTCATTATCTAAACTATATAATGAAAATTATGTAATTTGCAACATTTGCATCACGAAAATGATTCAAATTACATCAAAATATCAAAGATGATATTTTTTTAGAATTGATGTAAATTGCAGTAGAATGTGCTACATTCAATTGTCTGTTGTATTACTTCTCACTAAATATCATTTATAGAAAGTCCACTCTCTCTCTCTCTCTCTCTCTCTCTCTCTCTCTCTCTCTCTCTCTCTCTCTCTCTCTCTCTCTCTCTCTCTCTCTGCAGAATAGGCACTGCCAGCTATATAAATTCTTCTTTTCCACCACCCCTCCCTACAATATAAATCTTTCAAGAGAATTGGATGGCACATTTTGGAGTTTTGATGTGTGCAGGAGAGAGTATAGGAAAAAGCATCATGCAATCTATAAGGAAATCCATTTACAGAATATTTATTGCCATTCTGTTTATTTATTGAAACTGTACCATGCTTCTTTAATACAGAATGGGTGATCTTTGGCCAAATTTTGTTTTCATAATCTTTGTTTCTCTGTTCTTCTACTTTCTCGAGTTCTATTTTTTATAATTTCTTTAACGTGATTTTATTGGTTAGACAGAAGTACAATAATCCCCAACAGTAGGCAATATATGGCTCAGTGAATTGCACAGGTTGGAAAGTATGTTAAATAGGAAGTCTATTGAATGTATGCAGTCCTTGCCTAGATTCTCACGTGGGGGAAAACAAAATATGCATCAAATAACTAACCATTGGCTCACAGTTAAACAGGTGGTTTAACTGAAATGCATAAAGATCGGCATATATCAATAGGATATAAGGGGCTTTGGACAATCTACATCAGGTGTATCAAACTGGTGGGCCGTGGGCTGGATGCATCATGTGCAGGCCACGCCCACCCCAGCTCTGCGAATGGGGAAATGTCGCAAAACATCATGTGACAGCAACATGACACTGCAAGTTTGACACCTGTGATCTACCTTAACTATGTACTGATGAACAACATAGAATAACACAGATGTCTTTACTAAACTAAATATATTTCACTATTTAGTTTAGTAAGTGAAAATAACTGATATTCAGTCTGTCAAACATAAGAGGATCTAGTATAAAAGAGTACTCAGGGGAAGGCAAAGAGGGTGTAAGAGGAAGTAGAAGGGGAGGAAGAGAAGGAGTAGAGAGAGGAGAGGAGGAGTGAAGGAGTAAGAAAGTAGGAGGAGATGACAGAGATAGAGAGAGGGGAGTGTAATGGAAAAAAGCAGAACAGACTGATAATTGATGATGTAAGGGTTGGTATAAGATATTGACTTTTGAATGATGGACTATAAATGTAAAATTGTATATTTTATTGTAAGGCATAAGTCTATTGAATTGTAAAAGTGGTGGAGGAAAAAAAATTGGAAAAAAGAGAAAATAACTGATATTATTCTGAGCCTGGTGATCTTTGCTGGTGAAGAAGATCCTGGTACAAATGATTACAAACCACTCTATCACTTGAGATATTTTTTAAAAAATGTACATGATTTACACTTATGTTCTTTTAACTCCTGTAGTCAGCTATATTTACCAAGATCTGGATATCACTGGGCCCAGGACATGGGTGTATACTCTAATTTCTTGTCCTTATCAGTGGTATGATGCATTTAAGGATATGCAGGGATCTAGCATTCAGCATCAAACTGTACAAGCTGAAATTATGCTGAAATTGAACCTAAGGAACAAGTAGAAACCTATTCCCTAAATTGGTAACTGGCTGTTACTTCTTCAAGTAATTTCCTTCAATCAGCTACAGGAAATTAAAAAAAAAATACTTATCTATAGTTCAGGGGCTTCTGGTCTCCAGATAAAACTGCTGCACCTCCTTAGTGTATTTCCAGTACAAATGTTAGCATTCTTTTACAAAAATGAAGAAGAAAAAATAAAACCCTGTCTGTCTGTCTCTCTATATCTATCTATCTATCTATCTATCTATCTATCTATCTATCTATCTATCTATCTATCTATCTATCTATCTATCTATCTATCTATCTATCTATCTATCATCTATCTATCTATCATCCATCCATCTATCTATCTATTTTTCCATCTATCTATCTATCTATCTATCTATTTTTCCTTCCATCCATCCATCTATTATCTATCTATCTATCTATCTATCTATCTATCTATCTATCTATCTATCTATCTATCTATCTATCTATCTATCTATCTATCTATCTATCTATCATCTATCTATCTATCATCCATCCATCTATCTATCTATTTTTCCATCTATCTATCTATCTATCTATCTATCTATCTATCTATCTATCTATCTATCTATCATCCATCTATCTATCTATCTATTTTTCCATCTATCTATCATCCATCTATCTATCTATTTTTCCATCCATCTATTATCTATCTATCTATCTATCTATCTATCTATCTATCTATCTATCTATCTATTTTTCCTTCCATCCATCCATCTATTATCTATCTATCTATCTATCTATCTATCTATCTATCTATCTATCTATCTATCTATCTATCTATCTATCTATCTATCTATCTATTTTTCCTTCCATCCATCCATCTATTATCTATCTATCTATCTATCTATCTATCTATCTATCTATCTATCTATCTATCTATCTATCTATCTATTTTTCCTTCCATCCATCCATCTATTATCTATCTATCTATCTATCTATCTATCTATCTATCTATCTATCTATCTATCTATCTATCTATCTATCTATCATCTATCTATCTATCATCCATCCATCTATCTATCTATTTTTCCATCTATCTATCTATCTATCTATCTATCTATCTATCTATCTATCTATCATCCATCTATCTATCTATCTATTTTTCCATCTATCTATCATCCATCTATCTATCTATTTTTCCATCCATCTATTATCTATCTATCTATCTATCTATCTATCTATCTATCTATCTATCTATCTATCTATCTATCTATCTATCATCTATCTATCTATCTATTTATCTATCTATCTATCTATCTATCTATCTATCTATCATCCATCTATCTATCTATCTATTTTTCCATCCATCTATCTATCTATCTATCTATCTATCTATCTATCTATCTATCTATCTATCTATCTATCTATCTATCTATCTATCTATCTATCTATCTATCTATCTATCTCGCAATAATGTGCTTTCATAGTTTCATAACTTTCCTGTGATATTTCTTTGATCAAAAATGGCCGCTTTAAATTATGTGTCCTTGATGACTGAAATACTCCCCCATTGTTTTAATGAATATTGTATGTTTTATTTTTATATACAGGCTGGTCTAAATTGTTTTATAAATACAGACGGGCATGTTTGATAGAAGATGAAAAATTAACAAGAATACAAACATCTATGATTATAGATGACATTATTAAATGATGTAACAGTATTGGAAAACAAATAAAAGATAGTTGTATATGGTGTACAATTTTCTCTTCTGTATTGATGTCTTTGTCATGGAGGTGTTAATACGTTTCTGTTTATATTGGAGAATGTCTGTAACCAAAATACCTGCAGGGTCCTGCTGTTTAGCTCTCATCAGCTCTCAAAATGACAAAAGAAGTATTGTAATGCAAGTTATACCCCTTTAGGATTATGTGTGATGTCATGACACATGTAAAGAAGAGCCGGACTTGTGTCACAATGGCAGGATGCTGCTTTTCATATTAGCTTGTTTGACTTTGTCCTATAGATACTGCTGGTCTGAAAGGAAGTACATGGCTTCCTCTATTTTAAGATATGGGAGGGATAAATGGTTTATGGTGTGATATAGTCATTGATTATCTTCTTGTGTGGCTTTAGACGAGCCGAGGTGGCGCAGTGGTTAAAGTGCAGCACTGCAACCTACTTCAGCTGACTGCTAGTTCAGCAGTTCAGCTGTTCAAATCTCACCGGCTCAAGGTTGACTCAGCCTTCCATCCTTCTGAGGTCGGTAAAATGAGGACCCAGATTGTTGGGGGCAATATGCTGAACTCTGTAAACCGCTTAGAGAGGGCTGTAAAGCACTATGAAGCGGTATATAAGTCTAAGAGCTATTGCTATTGCTTTAGCTGTGCACTTAGATCTGTCTTTTTGCCTTCTGAGCATGCCACTTAATTATTGAATGATAGTCTATTTTTGTCAATGTGTTCACTTTATTAAAGTGAGAATTTTAATTTGAGAAATTTGAGATTTTCAATCTTGCATTATGAATCTCACCTTGATTAAGTTAAGCAGATGTGTCTATAGTTAAGATCAGTTAAAGAGGAGATAGGCAGTAAATAAGAGAAGGAGAAAACCTCATACGTCAGTAAAATGTTTTTATTTGGCCTGACACGATTTGGAAAATTTCAGTCTTGTAGAAATCAATTAGATCACATATATTCCTTGCATATAATGTCAGGCGATCAGGAACTTTGAGCTATCTACCCTAAGTGAAAAACATTGGTTTTGGGGGAAGGAAGAAATTAAGAGAAATTGAGAGATGTCCAGGACCGCACAGATTGTATTATTCTGTAACTGAATCAAAGAATGTAAAGCAGAGTCAGGAAGGCCTGCTCATTATTGATCATGGATGTAGGATGAGGAAGAAACACAAGTTAATTCATTTTTCCTCTAAAGATTTCAATAGAATACACAGTATAGTCCAGTGAAGAAAACTAGCATATTGCACAAATGAGAAGGATCAATATTTTACCAGCTTCTGCTATTGTCAGTTTACTTTCCCTTGGAAGGTGAATGCCAGTGATATCTTTCAATATATATATACTGTATATTAATTTGAAATTGATTGAACATGTTTCCACTTTCTTACTTTATGTTCCTTTATATATTATAGCAAAGATTCATGAGTCTGTCACTCCAATGAATTTACTATTTACTATTTTCTTTGGCTGCTGGATGCAAAATTTCAAGGAAGACCTTCTGCAAGATGTCTTTGTTATCTGCTCATACAAAACCTATTAATAAGACTATACATTTTGTCAATAAGATAAACAATATGATCTCTCACAAGCTGAGTTCATTACTGGCTTTCCCAGTGTCAGCATTTAACCAAGCTTTAACAGATGAAGTAGGCAGAACATTAAGAAACAGATTGCCTATGAATAAAAGGGGCAGGCAAGGCCAAAGGCTTGTGGCCTTTTGTTTACCAAAAATATAAATATCAAAGCTACCCACCAACTCCAGATGAAATCCATGTTAACTGGGGGAGGAGGGGAAGTCACAGGAAGAACTTCTATTTGAAGCGACATCATACAGAATCATCTTAGCTGCTCTATTTCTTCTCAGCATTTTAATGCACATTTATTAAAATGGATTGGCATGTCAGCATTTCTTTCATTTGCATTATCACAGCTGAACTGCTGACACTGTCAACAATTTTTTTCACCATAGCCACAAGAGAGATTGGACAATGTGCCCTGTGACTCTCTATATAAGTTGTGCATTTTTGTAGATATTTTAATGGTTTGTTATGAAAGCAATAATGAAAACAAGATGGACAGAAAACTAAATATAAGTTCTAAGAATCCTACTAAAAAAAGAAGGAAGCCTATCTAAACATGCACAGGTAAGATTGGTAATGTGATTTTGAGTGTGTAAAGAAAACATGAGGTGATTAATAGTAAATAATCACCTTTTATGATGTACACTGTTCAGAGTCACTTGTTGAGATGGACAACTATAAAAATCAAATAAAAAAGAAGAGAGGAGAGGAGGGGAGGGGAGGGGAGGGGAGAGGTGGAGCAAGGTGGGGAGGGAAAAGAAGGGGAGGAGAGGAGAGGAGAGAAAAATAGGTTAGGATGGGATGGGATAGTTTGGTGTCCTGTTTCCCATAAACATTTGCAAAACCCTTGGTGTGGGACTGGTGCTTTGAAAGATTGTTGTGTATTTATGTAACTGTTAACTTTGACCTGAGAACAGAATCAACCAACACATTCCATCCTTCTCTGTATGTTTTCCTATTCCCAGCTTTTAATCTAACCAATTCCCCTTTTCTCCTCATTCAAGACATTTCTTTGTTCTACTTCATCAGTACTTCCCCCATTTCAAAATCCTCCCTCTCAGTGATTATAGACTATACATAGAGAGTCATCCTTCCTTGTGACAAAAAAGATAGAAGCATTGGCAAAGAAGGAGGGGTGTCTAAACTTTTTCATAAAAATAAAACCTTTAGGCATATTATTTCTGCATCTGACATTGGATAGTGAGGATTATAGGAATTGGAGTGGGTGGGGGGCAAGCTTACCCTATTACAAACACACTAGCCCATAAATTTGGTAGTTAAGTTAGGAAGTCTACTTGCTGTGGAGTGATGAGTGGTGAGGCTTGAGATTCTGAAGGCTGTGAGTTTTGCACTCTGCGAAGTCAAGGAAGATAATAATAATAATAATAATAATAATAATAATAATAATAATAATAATAATAATAATAATAATAATAATAATAATAACAACAACAATAACAACAACAACAATAACAACAACAACAACAACAACAACAACAACAGAGTTGGAATGGACCTTGGAGGTCTTCTAGTCCAACCCCCTGCTTAGGAAGGAAACCCTACACATAAGATATTATACTTTATATTATATATATTATACTTTATAACTCTACACATAAGATATTATACATTATACATAAGATATTATGCTGGTGTAAATTAATATGTGGATTCTCGTTAAATATAATGGGGAGCCTGAATAAAGTTGTGGAAATGCGTCATAATTTGCAATTTGCCATGATGGTAATTTGATTGGTTCTAAGAGATGGTTATAAAGAGAAAGAAAGAAAGAAAGAAAGAAAGAAAGAAAGAAAGAAAGAAAGAAAGAAAGAAAGAAAGAAAGAAAGAAAGAAAGAAAGAAAGAAAGATAGCCTGAGTAAGTAGAGTATATTTGTTTTAATATAGTAAAATAGTCCATGATACCAGAATCTACTAAGATCTGAAGACATGTTTTCATATCTATACAATAAAGGATTGATTTAATTGTGAAATATAGATACATGTTTCTCAGCTCCATTTAATTCCTGGTCACCACAGCCTCTGAGACTTTGGCCTTAGGACCTTCTTATTTCTTAAGAAACTAGATGTAGGACATATCTTTGCAAAATTCTCTTTTTCTTCACAAATATGGAATTTTATTGATGTTTTAGGTAAGGGGGTAGTCACTTATGAAATGGCCAGGTTATCCACAAATAGACATGGGTCTTGCTGTGATGACATGAGTTTTCTTGATCATATAGCAAAAGCCCAGATGCATGGATTTCAAATTTAAATGCACAGATGGAGGAGAACATAAAAGCAGGTACTAGCATTTATCCTTCCTATCCAGGCTCTCTTAAGTTCTCCAAGTCTTTCACTAATGCCCAAGGAGACCTGATTAATGAATACTTCCTGGAGTGACTTGATGAATAATCTCATCTCTAATTTCATCAGAAAGTCCTTCTTTGAACTGGTCAATTAAGCTTCTCTCATTACATCCCACATCCTGAGCTAACAGCTGAAACTCAGCAGCATAGACCTGTACTGAATACTTACCTTGTCATGGGTGATGGATTTTGCATTGGCAGTCATTTGCTTGACTAGATCCTCAAAGTTAGCTCTCAACTGCCATAAAATTCATGCAGCTGTCAAATCCAGACTACCTTTGCATCAAAAGGTGGTGGAAGGGAATTTACTAATTTTATAGATTCTCTTAGTCATTACGATAATTATACATTCTATGTAGGTTCAGTTGATGGAGAAGTAATTGGATCTCAGTTCATCTTGAGTAACAGAGACAGCATGTTTACTTAGCTTCCCATTGTATTTGTCTGTGATGACCCGGGGCATGGCACAAAAGCAACACAGCCAGAGAACAGGTCTAACTCCCCTTTATTGCTCCAACTTTGCCCCCAAACATCCCCACGTTTACTACAAGTCCTGGAGCAAAGCTCTCACGTGCACCTTCAGCAGCCTCTGGCTGTGAATAGTCCAGTAAGCAAGGTTAGCCAAATAGTAACCAGGGCCAGCAGTCCAGTAAGCCAGGTTAGCCAAACAGTAACCAGAGCAAGAAGTTCAGTGAAGCAGGCAACTTGGGCAAGCCCCACAAGACAGAGCACAGTAATTTCCAGGCGTCGACAAGTGCACACAAGGCTCCACAGATTCAATGCTTGTTCCCAACAAATGCCCCTCCCACTGATGCCTCCTTACATCTCAGTCCCCAGGTGTGCCTTGTGAAGAGGGGTGGGGCACTCTTCTCCCTCGTAGCAGGTTCAGCCTGCATTGTTCTCACCTTCTCTCTTCTCTGCATGTTCTAGGATCAGGAGGGGGTGGTCCTTGCTCTTCGCCTGAACTCTGTCTCTCCTGCTCCTCCCTGTCTGCAAGCCTTTCTAATCCTGAAAAGCCTTCGCCAGACTTACTCTGCCCTTTCCCAGTTTCCTATAAGGCCAATGGAGCTGCCCTCTTAATCTCTGTCAGTTCTTGTTCCAGCTCATCTTCCTCCACAGATTCAGACTACAACGGGGGGCATGACATTGTCTGACAGGGAAGTATGTATATAGTGTCAGATGGAATGCTATGCAGCTATGCTGACAATAACAGCTAGGTCAGCTTATCCTCCCCTCACTAGGCAGTAGTTGGCACCATCCCTCTGGGCAAGTTGATTCCTCAACTGGGCTAAATGTTCCATTTCAGTTGTCATTTGGTTCTGGTGCTTTGTGACCTTGAAATCAGACAGTTGTTCAGTGTTTACCTAACTATCATATCTGGCTTGAGAATCAATGGCTCCTGCCTTAGCCCTCATATTTTTCCTTGTTGTGATTTTTATGCAAATGACAAAAACGTTTCTTTCCTTTGTAGAAGGTTAATTAATATAAAACATGGAACTGCGGGTCAAAACTCATCAACCCCAAAACCATGGGAATGAAAATTTAGCTCAAATTGTTATTTTCTGTCTTTGGATCCAGAGTCCTGGATTGGAGCCAATATAACATTTTTATATATAGAATGTTCTTCAGGAACAAAGTGAAATATAAATATATAAGTGCTTATATAATCTCACAAACAAGTGGAATTGTATTAAGAAGCTGTGTTGCTTTTGTTCATAGTTCTTTTTTATATAAGGCACGTGTAATATAATTTATCATTCTTTTCATGGCTAAAAGCCAGACAGCCCAAAGGGTTAGTTCCTTCCATATGTTCCTATACTGAGAACTTTGTTTGAGTTCTTGTTCAATTACCTATGCCAAATGGAATTCAGTGAACAGTTTCAATTGAAAGCTGTTTTTCCGTAACGGCATACAGGTCAGCCTCTAGAGATAGCCTTGCATATCAACTGCTTTATATTTGATTGTATTGCTCCTTTACTTGTTTCTTTTAACTTGCTGTGCTTGAATATTTTAGTTTTTCTTTACTACAGGATGGTGTTTAAGTAATGGAAATAAAGGCATAAATAAATAAAAAAAACTTTGCCACATTTACACTCTGTTCAGGCTCCTCTGATTCTCATTTTTATCCTCTTCTATATGCCCTGTATCGTATCCCAGGCTCTTTTGGAAGATTCTCATTTCTTCAGAACAGTTTTTAGGAACTTAAGGAGGGGGAAAGCTATGTAAGTTGTATCATGATTATGTTGGAAGTTTGACTCTGGTGAAAAGAATTTTTGAAGGTAGAAAGAACAGCTATATCTTTAAACTAATTGCTTTATCCTGACTTATGTTACTCTGCATTTCTGTTATACATACATACATACATACAGACATACATACATACATACATACATACATACGTACATACATACATACATGTTATACCGTAGTGAAATGGGTGGCAAACCTAATAATAATAATAATAATAATAATAATAATAATAATAATAATAATAATAATAATAATAATAATAATAATAATAATAACAACAACAACAACAACAACAACAACAACAACAACAATAATAATAATAATAATAATAATAATAATAATAATAATAATAATAATAATAATAATAATAATAATAATAATAATAATAATTGTTGTTGTTGTTGTTGTTGTTATTATTATTATTATTATTATTATTATTATTATTATTATTATTATTATTATTATTATTATTATTATTATTATTATTATTATTATTATTATTATTATTATTTTCCACTGACAATAATCCTACGGAACACAAAACTGGGATACCAAATCTCAAGCCAATATGGCAAGATAAACGATATATTCTACATGGATGGCTTAAAAATGTATGCAAAAAGCCCCACTGAACTTAAATCTATACTCAAAGCAGTTCAACTGTTCAGCAGTGACATCAAAATGAACTTTGGATTTGAAAAATGTGCTATATTATCCATGCAGCGAGGAAAAATAAAAAAATAGAAGGAATAGAACTGGGAAATGGAAGCATAATGAAAGCATTAGCAAAGGATGATCATTACAAATACCTAGGCATATTGGAAGCAGATAACATCTTGAATGGAAAAGTCAAAGAGTCAACACATAATGAATACATCAGGAAGGTCCGCAAAATATTCAAATCAAAGCTGAATGCAGGAAACATAATTAAAGCCATTAATACATGGGCAGTTCCAGTGATATGCTATTCAGCTGAAATCATCAACTGGACTTTGGATGAACTGGAAAACTTGGACCGGAAAATGCGCAAACTTTGTACCACACTTTACATCCACGAAGTGACATTGACAGGTTGTACCTGCCAATAAAAATAGGAGGCAGAGGGCTATTGCAAATACATCAAACTGTAGAAGAAGAAAAATGAAGTTTGAATGATTATGTGAACCAAAGTACAGAAAAATTGCTGCAGGCTATGAAAACGGAGAACATTATAAAAACAACAGAAACAAAGGCAGAATATAAGGAAAAACAGCTGGATGACAGATTAAATAGATGGAAAGCCAAAGCTTTGCATGGACAACACTTGAAAAACATTGAAGGAAAATGTGATGACAACCTTACATGGGCATGGCTTAAAATGGGAACCATCAAGAAAGAAACGGAAGGTTTAATACTCGCTGCTCAAGAACAAGCACTACAAACTAATGCCATGAAAGCAAAGATACAAAAATCCACTGACAATCCAAACTGCCGATTTTGCAACGACAAAGTTGAAACTGTTTCACACTTAATATGTAAGTGCAACAAAATCGCGCAAACTGATTACAAAGCTAGACATGATCGAGTTGCTAAATTAGTCCACTGGTCATTATGTAAAAAATATGACATACCTGTATCCAAAAAGTCATGGGAGCACAAAGTGGAAAAAGTTACTGAAAATGAGACGGTGAAGATCTTGTGGGACTTTCGAATACAGACAGATCATCATTTGGAACACAACATGCCAGATATCACAGTTGTCGAGGGCTGAAGAGTACAGTTTATTGATATCAATGTACCAGGAGATGCCAGAGTCAAAGAAAAAGAACTGGAAAAAATTACGAAATGTCGCGACCTGGCCATTGAAATTACATGGCTATGGATGAAACATGTAACAGTGATACCCATTGTCATCGGGGCACTTGGTACCATGTCCAAGAATTTCACAAAACACATCAAGAAATTGCAGCTTCCTGCAATAACACCAGTGGAACTGCAAAAAACTGCGTTACTCGGAAAATCATATATTTTAAGAAGATACTTGGTTGATACCTAGGATGCTGGCAGCAACCCGTATCAATCATTAGCACGTCAGTGGTATTTGCGACACTTTTTTAAATGTTCAGTTGACTGAGTTTCATGTTTAATGAATAAATGAGATAATAATAATAAAAAATATAATAACAACTTTTTCCACTTTATGTTCCCATGACTTTTGGATTCAGGTAAGTTATATTTTTTACATAATCCACTGGTCATTATGTAAAAAATATGACTTACCTGTATCCGAAAAGTCATGGGAACATAAAATGGAAAAGTTATCGAAAATGAGAAGGTGAAGATCTTGTGGGACTTTTGAATATAGACGGATTGTCACTTGGAACACAACACACCAGATATCACGGTTGTCGAAAACCGAAGCGTACAATTTATTGATATCGCTGTACCAGGAATGCCAAACTCGGAAAAAAAAAGAACTGGAAAAAATCATGAAATATCACGACCTGTCATCGAAACTATGCAATTATGGATGAAACATGTAACAGTGATACCCATTACCATCGGGACACTTGGTACCATGTCCAATAATTTTACAAAATACATCAAGAAATTGCAGCTTTCTGCAATAACACCAGCGAAACTGCAAAAAACTGTGCTACTCGGAACATCGTACATCTTAAGAAGTTACTTGGTTGATACCTAGGATGCTGGCAGCAACCCGTATCAACCATCAGCACCAGTCAATGCTATGTGTGATACATTTTTAAATGTTCAAGTTGACTTAGTTCCATGTTTAATGAATAAAAGAGATAATAATATAATATCAAGTGGTAGGGAATGCTGGTCTGCTAGTTTCTTCAAAGAAGCCAAAGCTTGCAAAAGTAGGTTGATTTTAATAAATACTGAATATTCTATCAAACTCTCTATGTGGGCAGTTGATAAGTCTTTTCTATGCAGAAGACAGGTGAAAGAAGATTATTTAAGTGGAAAAACCTGTGAGAGATAAAAGGAAAGATTAAGGTAGAAATACCCCTGATAAGAAGCATTAAATGAAATATCTTTAACCAGTGTTTTCTTTTTGCATTAAAACAGTGTGAAACAAATTGAAGAGAGGTCACTATCACAAACTTGGTAAAGACATAATTAATAATGATCCAAAAGAGGAGTTCTGCGTATTATATGTATAGAATATCCATTTTCTAGAATACATCAGTAGAGTCACTCCTATTTGAGGTTAAGTAGATAGATTCACTATAGTGGAACTGGACTAACTGAAGTGTGATTAGAGCCATAAATTAGGCTGTTTTTAATTTACCTGTATTCTGCAAAATTATAAAGCACTTGTACATAAGCTTATAGAAATGTTTCGGAGGCCATTATAGAAAATAAGTGGCTGTGCACCCCAGAACAATATGGTTTATATTATTATTTTTCTTTTTACCTGATATTTTTAAATGTTTGTTAGCCATTCAAAGTCAACTGGCAAGTGGCGAGCCAAAGAAATGGAAAAACACCAACAAATAAAGTTCTATATCTTGTAATATACTCTGTATAAAATTGCTTAAAAAGTAGTAGAATCCATTGTATAAATCCATTAAGAATCCTGTTTACATCCTATGAAACAGACATGACATAAAATATATAGTGCGGTAATGAAAACATTGATAATGAAGAGTGTATTACATATATTAAATACAAAAGCAGTGACCTGATGCAGTATAGTCCTTTAAAAAGGAATCAACATTTTTTTAAAAAAGGGAAAAAGCACGCTTTTTCTTGCTTCACATTATTTTCCTGTTATTTTTTTTTCCCTCATGTGGAGTCCATAGTTACACATGATGCAGGTCCCAGAAGGTCAAAACAAATTATCAAAAACTATAGCTGACTTTATATGGCTTGGATTAACAGGCCCAGGGTTATATCACAGGTCCTATCTGGCGTTATACTTTACAAGTATGCCAGATAACCACCTGAATAGATCCTACGAAAATTCCCTCACACGCGGGGAAAAAATAAGACAAACTCAAAGTACATACATACAGCCTGATAATATGTTAGAGAGAGAAGTTTTTTTTAAAAAAAAACACACACACCTTATAACGGGATCATGCTACAAGTACAGCTTTATTAATTATAGATGGAATGGGTTATAAACATCTTCCCATATCCTCTGTTTAAAAAAATTATGTATCCCTGAAAGGTATCACCTAGCTAGAGGCAATTTGGCATGTACTGATCCCATGCTGCCTATGGTAATAAGAAGGACTAAATATAGATAGCTTTAAGAAGTGACATTTTTTTCAGGAATAGGAAGTAATAAAGTATTAGACTCCAAACTTTTACAAAAAAACATGATTTTTGTATCTCTCATATTCTGCTAATAAATCATACTCTGAGCAAATTTGATGAACTTGTTCAAATTGTCACAATACAGTGGTGTACAATATATTTGTTTGGCTCAGGATTGACAGGGGAAATGTTTTGAATTAATTGGTACAACACCATGACAAATTTTGACAGCACATTTGTCCAATAAGCTAGTTTAATCATTTTAAACCTAACAATCACAGTTTTTAAGGCATCAGCTAACTTTTCTTTCTGCGTTTCTATTATTAACAGCTGTGTGATCTAAACAAGATACTGTTATCAAACAAAAAAATCAAACTCTCATGGAAATTAAACTAACTTTGAATTCTCCCAGAAAAAACTTTGGCCTGCTGCTTCCTTTCTCAAATGTACATCATGTGGAAACAATATTATTTGCCATCACTTTTATGAGCAACCAACTGAGAGTCCATAAGGATGAGTGAGATATTTGTTCCATGCCAGTTTTTATAACAATTGATCAATCTTGTGTTTTCTGAACTTGTCAGCAAACTAAACACATATACATACAGTACTTTAAGTGGCACTTCATTACATTTTGTGATTGACAACATGTAAACATAAAAAAGATGCCTATATTTAAACAAACTGGAGATCAAATTTTAGATTTTGGGGATGGGACAGAATAACAGAGTTGGAAAGGACTTTGGAGATCTAATCCAACCCCCTCTTCAAGCAGGAGACCCTATACCATTTCAGACAAATGATTGTGCAATCTCTTCTTAAAAAACTCCAGTGATGGAGCACCCACAACTTCTGAAGGCAAGCCTGATCAATTGTTCTAGCTATCAGTAAATTTCTCCTTATTTCTAGGTTGGTCTACTCCTTGATTAGATTCCATCCATTGCTTCTTGTTCTGCCTTCAGGTGCTTTTGAGAATAGGTTGACTCCCTCTTCTTTGTGGCAGCTCTTCAGATATTGAAACACTGCTATCATGCCAGCCCTTTTCTCCTTGTCATTAAACTAGACATATCCAATCCCTACAACTGTTCTTCATATGTTTTAGCTGCCAGTCCCCTAATCATTTTTTTGGTCTTCTCTGCAATCTTTCTAGAATCTCAACATCTTTTTTGTATTGTGGCGACCAAAACTGAATACAATGTTCTAAGTTGCTCTTACCAAGGCATTATAAAGTGGTACTAATACTTCACATGATCTCGATTCCCTGCTAATGTAGCCTGCACTGCAGGATTGCACAGCATGTATACAATTATAAAATATTTCAGCGTCTTTATTGGGTTTCATGTCTTCATCCAACTTACCTTTTAACCCATGAAGGCTCATAACAGTGATATGTCATAACTTATATTAAAATTCTTCATATTCAAACTATAGTGACCACTACTATTTATAAACATAATTATACATAATTCAAAAACATTATTAAGTTGCAGATAAGATCATGCTCTATGACTGTTGTGGCAAATGTCTATAGCAAGAGATTTTTAAATTGATCCATTGCCAGTCTAGCCCATTTATACCTTCAAAAATAGATTAAAAATCTTTTTTTCTGAATTGAAGAAATTATACATTTATTGGGAGAAGGAAGTAAAAATGTTTTTAATAAGACTGTGAGGAAAACAAGTATATAAGGACAGAAATACTAATGTTTTCCTCACTAAATATTCCTTCCTTCCTTCCTTCCTTCCTCCCTTCCTTCCTCCCTTCCTTCCTTCCTTCCTTCCTTAATCCCTTCCTGCCTTAATGTCCTCTCACCTTCCCCATTTACTTATGGAAACTTGCAGAGAGAAAGTTAATATCCTTCCTGACTAATAGGAAATATCTCAACCAACGTCTGGTCACCATTGAATATTACTTTCATTAATGCCTGGGTTTAAGCCTTAGAACAACTATTTCTTAATGTGCTCAGTGTCAGCAAGGCATATTCAGTGATTATGTTGCTCAGGAATGTATATGAGAAGGTTATTTGCTAACTGTTGCATGCTCACCTTCTTACATGTGACGAACCAATAGCACATATATTTATTCTTATTATGCATCATATCATATACGGAAACAATATATGGTAATTCAAATGAGCCAACTAATGCGATGCAGCAAAGGCCCACTTAGGATAAGTGTTTTAATTAAATGACATTTGATGATTATAATTAGATACTAAAGAGTCATGCTGGAAGCAAATTGCTTTAAATTGTGTTATTTTTGGCCAATGTATTTAAAATGACATAATATGTTATGATCCTACAGCTAAAAACAAGCTATGCATATGGCCCACAAGGGTCTCCTTATACTGCTAGCAACACACTCATTTGAAAATTTTGGTGATAGAACTTGAATGCATACCACAGTCTCATACACTTGGATTATCAGTGTGGTTTAACACAGCTGAATAACAAATGGGCTATAGGAAGTTATCTTTCTACCTTTTTAAAAAAAACAGGTAACTGGATGCTATAAATTGTAGAAAATGTTCCATGAAGCCAAATGGTTGAAGGACAATGTAATGTAATAATGTAATGTAATGTAATGAACACTGAAACAAACAGCTTTTTAGTTGCTTAGGCAGTATAAGAATTGAACTAACTCATATAAATATTTAAAATAAGACGATGATTGCTATATAAGATCTATGCAAGCCTCCTGCTGCTATCTAACTTTCATGAAATGTAAATTTAGGAGCAAATGATATTTCCTTAAAAAATAAAGCAAAATGAAAAAATCTAAGCAACAGTAAACTGGACAATCTAGAACCGTGGTGGCGAACCTATGGCACGCGTGCCAGAGGTGGCACGCGGAGCCATAGAAGCCGGCACGCGAGGGTTCCCACTGGCAAACCGGAAGTGCGAAAAAACGCACTTCCGGTTTGCCGGTGTGCTGTTTTTTGCACTCCGGAGGGTTCAGGGAAGCTCCCTGAAGTTCCGGAATACAAAAAACTACAAAACGGACAAACCGGAAGTGCACTTTTCCGAACTTCCAGTTTGTCCGTTTTGTAGTTTTTTGCATTCCGGAGCTTCAGGGAGCTTCCCTGAACCCTCCGGAGTGCAAAAAATAGCATACCGGCAAACCGGAAGTGCGTTTTTTCGCACTTCCAGTTTGCCGGTTTCGTCGTTCCAGGCTCCGGTAAGCCTTTGTGCGGGGGTGGGGGTGTGTGTACGCATGCGCAGGGGGCAGCATGGGGGGGTGTTGTGCGCATGCGTGGGAGGGGGAGGGAATGGGTGTGGGCATGCGAGCGCATGCGAGCGCGCCCCCCCCCTTTTGGCACACGAGCCGAAAAAGGTTCGCCACCACTGATCTAGAATGTTGAAAATTTACTGGGAAATGTATATTAATGGCTTCTGCCAATTAACAGGAGCCAGACACTCTGTAACCAGAAAGATATTATTTTATAATTCAGAGGTAGAATAATTAACATTCTCAGTAAATAAATGCAAGAATTAATTGTAAAAGATGACGTATATGTTTAAAAGAACTTGCTTTGATTACTTTTAAATAAATGACATAATACAGTAATTGCTATAAAGAACTTCAAATGTTTTATTTGATTGTGCCTTTCTGACTATGGAATGGAATCATTGATAGAACAGATTAATATACAACTTGATTTCAACTAGAATAAATGAACAAAATTAGTTTATTTTATGGCAGAAAAATCACACCAAGTAAAGGCAATCTGTCTTTCTTTTTAATAAAAAATCAGCATCTTAATTATGGCTTTCTTTTTGGTGATAAGGAGAACACTTATCTTTCCAAAACCAAAAAAACTACTGCTAAAGAGAGATATCTAAAATCTGGACATCGTGTAAAAAGGGAAAGGCCAGTTACTACTCAAGAGTCCTATTACAGATATTACAAAGGAATATAATATGCAATTAGAAAAAAGCTGCAAAATCCTGATGACATAATGAAATAAAAAATGAATTTTCTTTTATTTATGAGTATTGACAGGAAGAAACATCAGTATCTGGCCATTACAGAATGGACAAGCATAGAAACTGGGTAGTTAGTTATGCTGAAAAGAATTTAATGGTCTAATATCCTTTTTTATTTAATGAATAAAATAGCCATTTAGTTAAACAATTAATACTCTGAATGTAAAATAATGTTCAAAGCTCCTACCCTATCAATACTTCCCTGGAAGTAAAACCATTGAAAAGAATGCTTAGGAGTATTTTATATTATAAATGGGTGATGATCTCTAAGTTCTGAATACAAATACATAAAAGTAAGAATGGTAGGCATGCAATTCCTGGTTTGTTTGTTTTTTTGTTCCTGGAAATGGTCAACACTCCAGTGGGGTATCCCTGGAATAGTGTCATATCTTTACTTTTATCCTTATTAATTTATTTAAACTAAATCCGTCCCATTTCATCTTATTCCAGAAGTGGCTTACAAAATGTAAATAAAATCCCTTGAATTTTACTAGTCCTGTTTTAATAAAAGTATGCTTGAGGTCGCAAACTAAAAGGCGGTGCCTACTGTGTTCACTGCAAATATCTCAATGGGTTGTGATTAAGACTGTGACCAAGAGTGACTGATGTACTGGCTAAGGCTGGCAAAACCACTTCTGTCCACAGCAGACATTTAGGAGCAATGCTGGATTCAGAAACATCCCATCAATTGCAAACTGACATTTCAAAGGAGGTTCAACCATATCTATAAAAGACTATGTTGCCAATCCAGGATTATGTTAACTACTAAGAATTGCCTTAACTGGACCGAGATGTGATTGCACATCAACACCCATCATTGCAATGGTCCAGCTAACTCGACAACAGTCGAAAAAAATGTTGTCGAGCCCGAGGTAGCTATTGTTAGTATTGTAATAGGCACTACCCATAAAACCCCATATAAATTCTTCTCGCAGTCTCAAGTAAATATTAAAAGAGAAAAGTGATCAAATGTATCTTCAAGGAACCCATAGGCTAATGACCAAGAGGATGGTGAATTATATTATTTCTAGGAGTTTCTAGACAGTAAGAACTGCAAACGGCCCCCAAACCCATTTCATCTAAGCTCAACTAAGGATATTATGGCCAAACAAGCTGAATAAAAACAACAGCTTATTTCCAAAACAAAATAACCTCCCTGATACTTTTAGATTAACATGAATAACTACATACAATACAGGTAGTCCTCAACTTACAACAGTTCATTTTTTTTATTTATTTTTTATTTATTTATTTATTTTATTATTTATTTATTTATTTATTTATTATTTATTTATTTATTTATTTATTTATTTATTTATTTATTTATTTATTTTTGGGTTTGTTTGTTCTTATAGGCCACCCAACTCCCGCGAGACTCTGGGCAGCATACAACAGGCAAGAAGAACAATTTATTAAAAAGAAACACAATAATAATAATGATTTAAAAACAGTTATAAAAATTAAAAGACATTATCATCATTCATACATGGGAAGACCACAGATGCTCTCATTGGTCTTATTTTAGCCCACCTGCTTGAAAAGCCATGTTTTCACTGCTTTACGGAAGGCCAGCAGGGTAGGGATAGTCCAGATCTCTGGTGGTAGTTGGTTCCAAAGAGAATGAGTTCCACAGAGAAATCTCTCCCCCGCGGTCCTGCCAACCGACATTGCTTAGTTGATGGGACCTGGAGGAGACTAACTCTGTGGGACCTAACCGGTCGTGGGGAGGTATGTGGCAGGATGCGGTCCCGAAGGTAGCCTTGTCCTGAGCCATGTAGGGCTTTAAAGGTCATAACCAACACCTTAAATTGCATCCGGAGACTAATGGGCAACCAATGCAGCTGGCGGAAAACAGGTGTTACGTGGGTGTATCTTGGTGCACCCACCACAGCTCACGCAGCTGCATTTTGCACCAATTGCACCATTCTTGACCATTCGAAGCTACAAGGCACTGCAAAAAGTGACTTATGACTGTTTTCACACTTCACACATCGCAGCATCCTGAGGGTCATGTGATCAAAATTCCGACACTTGGCAACTGACTCATATTTATAATGCCTGCAATGTCCCAGGGTCATGTGATCACCTATTGTGACCTTCTGGCAAGTAAAGACAATGGGAAAGCCAGATTCACTTAACAACTTAACAACTGCAGTGCTTCACTTAACAACTGTGACAAGATAGGTCATAAATTGGAGGAGCAAAACTCATTTAACAAATGACTCACTTAGCAACAGAAATCTTGGACTCAATTGTGGTCCAAGTCCAGGACTACCTGTATAAGTTGTTTTATATCATACATTGTCGCTTAAATTTAAAGTCTAACTCCTCATTCATCATAGCATATGCAAATGAACATCTCTCCATTAAAAAAAAAAGACTTAAACGCTACTTTTTTTTCAGGATTATTTTAAATATGTTCTTCTCAGCTTTCATTTTTACTCTTAAATTCAGTTGCTTTCTTCTTTTCCTGTTAGGAATCATTCATGCAAGTCAAGAATAATGTAATTTCCAGATTTCAGGTGAAGGCAATCTTCTGATAATCTTTCAGGCCTAAGAAGAACCAAATAACAAGTTTTCCTTTTTTCTTCTTCTTCCTCAGTTCTGCTCAGTGGTGGGTTGCTACCAGTGCGATCCAGTGCGCTGTTCTGGTAGGGACTCGACGATTGCGCAATTTGTGCGTGATGGCTCCGGTGCCATCTTCGCTGGTCCGACGTGCGGCGCCATCTTTTCCCCAAATTTTGGGGCTTTTTTTGCTTCCTGCGCATGCATGGAAGCAAAATCTCGCGAGAGGACGCTCACACGCATGAGATTTCAGTGATTTCGATGAAAAAATCGTTAAAATCATATGCACGCGTGCGTCCCCTCACAAGATTTTGGTGATTTTTTGCTCCCTGCACATGCGCAGAAGCAAAATCGCACAAGGAAATGCACGTGCATACCGAGCGTGCGTGTGCTTGAAACGTGATGATGTGCGTGCAGCGCATGGTAGCCAGGTAAGAGGAACCCGCCCCTGGTTCTGCTTTATAAAGCAATCCATCTTATACCAAACTCTGGGCAACTCCCCATCAAGAATTAACTGATGATTTTGCAAACAGGATGAGTCACTTAAAAAGAAATGAAAATCAGTTAGAACACTGAGCAGGAAAAGAAAGTTTATTTTTGAGTGATAAAAAAAGCGAGTGTGTTCTCGAAAAAAATTGTTTTGCAGCCGATGGTTGTGACAAAACATGTTTTTCTCTTCCAATGCCTAACTAAGGATGCACATCAGAATGTAGCTTTGTTTCAGAAATAAAAATATGATTGCACTCACACAGGAAGGTATCTCTTTCTCCTTAGCCAATATATTCTTATTCAAATAGAAGGCCCAGAAGTCTCTATTTTGGGATGAGCACTATGAATGGTAAAATAGGTGTGTATATATAAAACTTAGCCTATGTAGAAGAATAGCACCACTTTAGAACGTGACCAATGAGTCCTTTCATGAAATGAGCTCAACTATCTGCTTTAACAAGATATTCTTCCACAGTCCTTTTGACAGCATCCTCATTCTTGAAGCCATTCACGAAGCCTGCAGCATCATCAAAAAAAAATATCAGGATGGGTTTTACTGCAATGGCTGCATTCCTGTTAAGTATTAGAAGTGATTAGCTGTATTCATGAATCTATAATTGCACCTGCATACGACAAAGAAATCTATAGAAATAGGAAGTCTTTTCAAGAACATGAATATTTATGTGGTGTGCAATGCCAAAAATATCATAATGAAGATTATGAGAAAGTCTCCAGGACCTAGCAAGGCTGTATTTATTCTCCAGATGTCAAACTTAGCTGGTTTCCTAAAGGCTAGTCACCAAAGAGTGAAAGTTAATGTACAGACAGCTGAAAGGAATCTTTGAAATTATCTTACTTCATAGAATGAGTTGGGTTTAATAAAATAAAGTTACCTCCCACTTCCCACTATCTAAAATAGCAAATTTCCAAAGGGGATTCAAATGTCTTATTCATTCCTTAAAGAAAGGGATATCTAACATTGCAGATTGTGATTGAAAATGCAAAGTTCAGCTTTTCATAGGAAGCTGAATTTAAAAACTAACTGGATTTATATTTCATTCCAATGAAACAAAAAATTCCAGTTACTACTTCTTGCTGTGAAAAGTCTTGAATAACTACTTGCCTCCCCTTCTCCTGGATCACTTTTGCAAATGGAATGGCAGACATAAAATGAGACTTGATGATATTCTAGAGTATCCTTGAATCACAGAAAAGGTTCCTCAAAGTTTGGTTAGAAGATATATAAACGTGGTTTGTTGTTGGACTAGAGCAGTCCCTAGACTACAACATATTACAAAGTGAGTGCATATTGAAACTTCAAAAGCCTCCCCACCTACAAACTAGAGGTGGGTTCATACCAGTTCTAACCAGTTCTTTAGAACCCTTAGTAAACCGGTGATGATGTCACGGAGGCGGTTCTGTCGGTGCCGGTCCATGGGCGCCGCCATCTTGTTTTTGGCTTCTATACTTGTGCAGAAGCTATTTTTTGCTTCTGCGCATGCGCAGAAGCTTGGTTTTTGGAACTGCGCATGTGCGCATGCGCCCATGCGGCGTGGAAGCAAGTGAAATGGTGGAGAGGTAAGTTAGAACTCATTCCTGCTACAAACCTATGCCATGACAGGTGTTACTAGACTGTATCTCTCATAGTCCATTCCTTATACATTATAGTTACAGAAACAATATGGCTTATTGTTGAATCTCTTCCTAAAGTGGATTATTATTCTAAAATGGACATACTTTATTATTCTTATTCTTATGGTAGGTTGCATAGTTCACCAGTTGTTTAGACTGGTACCAATAAAGGAGAATATTTATAGCTCAGGGTTGAAATGAGGGGTTGAAATTAGTGCTCTCTGAGCTTGCTTGTTTTCTTGCAGATATTTCATTACCCTAACTAGATAACATCATCACCAGTGCTAGTCAGGATCGGATAGACTGGATTTGGCCTTTTTATCCACTCAAGGATTGGGATAGGCCAGGGGTGGGCAAACAATGGTCCTTTGAGGACCTGTGGACTTCAACTCCCAGAATTCCTGAGCCAGCCATGCATGCATGGCTGGCTCAGGAATTCTGAGAGTTGAAGTCCACAGGTCCTCAAAGAGCCATAGTTTGCCCACCCCTGGGATAGGCATATGTTATTGTTTGATAGTGTTAAGAGTATCACCACAAGATGTTAGCTGTTCCAGGTAAATCCACCTTTTGCAATTGATTGATGGTGATATTGTCAATGCTGAAGGTGTTCAAGTGGTACAAATATTTTTGTATTGCCCCCTCTTACTATTGGTAGTGTCTTTGCTTTTTTTTGCCACAGTCGTTCTATTTGCAGACTTTTGTATATTGTGCTTTTCTCCAATTATTTCTCTTCTGTTTTGCTGTCTCCAGGAAAAAGAATTGGATAAAATCAGTTTATGATTGCGATTATTATTCAAATCACCCAAGCTCAGGAACAAATATAGGCATTACATATCCTTTGTCATGTATGCAGGAAGTGAGTCACTGAAGATTATTGGTTTCCCTTTGCCCCCAGCAATGGAAAACTGATGTTATGTAGATCAGACAAGCTGAACAGTTCATCAGTTGGCTAGCAGAGGTCAGGCCGAATGGTTTCCTACCATCAATGGCAGGATGAAACTAATCATCCATTTACTGTTGGACACTCAATTACAATGCCCAACTGACCAGGAAGAAAAATGACCAGGGTTATGTCTCTGTGTGCTGCACTTTTTGTGGCCAAGAGCTGTTTGTGATTCCTGGGATGCAAATTGTCCATCCATGTCATAAATCTTTGGCATTTCATGGGACAAGCATCCATTGATTCATATATTAATTCAGGAATGTGAAAACAGCCATTCTTTAACATCCTTAGTCAGCAGTCAGTCATTTATCTAGCAAATTGATTCAAGTCCCTTGATGTAACTATTATACTTGCCATTTTGAAAAGAAAAAAAATGGAGGGAATATTCTGATGAATTTGATCAAGATGGTTGGCATACAGTACAGCTTTGATTATCTTTTTTTAAATGTATATAAAATATTCATTGTTTAATAAATGAAGTTGGCTGCATTTTTAATGAAGAAATCTTGAGGTTCTATTTTTCAATTCCATTATTTCATGTAAGTCTTTGCTCACAGAGGCTTTGGATGCTAGCCAAAGACGCTTGGATCACAATTTGAGAGATGCTGCTTGGCCATGTTTGGTACAGAAACATAAGTTGTGTCAAGCAGATGGTACAAGAAGTGCTGTTCTAACATCCCTTTTCACCTGTTCCTGGTAGCTGGATTAGCTCCAAATGTCTGTATGCCAACGCAATCAACCTTCTACCGATCAAAACCAAAATAATGGATTTTTTACTGAATAAGATTTTATTGAAGACCATCTCACATATTTTATTATACCAAAAATATTTGGAAAAAGGAGGAGGAGACTGGGTGACTTTATAATGTATTATATTCCACTTATACTACTGGTATGGTGTCCAAAGTATGAACTTTTTATGAATGTTTTACCTCACATATTAATCTAGTTTACAGACTGAAATAAATTCAAGAAGGAGGAAGTTGTTAAGATACCTTGCTTAATCTATTGTTAAACTTGTAGAGTATCAGTGTAACAGTAAGGACATCCACCCATTTGACCTTTTAATTTGATGATTGTGCATAAGCACACCAAGTGTGCATAAGCGCACCAACATGCCTACCATCCCTGTCCTAATGTTCCCATGTACTCATAACCATCTCATGTATACATGTTTATACTTTTACTGTAATCTTATATGTGCTTGACAAAAATAAATAAATAAATAATAAAATAAATAAATTGTACCATAAATATTTGTTCACTGACTGAAAAAGGAAATGGCTATTCATTTTTAAAAATACTTTCACTTCTTTTCTATAGCTACTCCCAAAAATCTGTATGGTATGGTATAAAATAAATTTTATCAATATGCGAAGATGGATTTTATGACATCATTAATAAAAGCAGAGGAAAGGTTACTTATGTATTGAACAACAGAGGACAAACTGCCTTGTGGCTCCCTATATGCATTTTCTAATTTATTTGGAAAGTTAGCAGCAGAAGCTACAAAAAATGGTTTAGGCTTGTCAGTGATTGATTTTGCTGACATTTGTCCAATTGATTGCTATAAGCAAAGACATGGCCGGAACAGAAGGTACATATGACCTACAAATCAAAATATTTTAGTGAAGTATAGCTTCATGTGAAACACAACACATTCTTAGCTTGTGGGTATCTTGTGTCTGGACCTCTGGTCCTTCCAATTTTTAGATGACTAAGAAGCATTTCTTATGATTGCCTATTAGAGCCTCAATCCAGCTTGCTTCCTTTCAGATTGTCAGATGGGTCAAGCCAACAATAATTTTCTGCTTGATGTCTCCTCCAGAACTTTCATCCAGTGTAAATTCCCATTCATCCTGGGAAATGACAAGCTCATGGTTGAATGAATCACAAGCAAAAATAAAGAAAAACAAAAACAGTATGATGAGAACACTGTATATTCTCAGATAAAGAAATACTCAGATAAAGGAATATTTTCCCATCTGAATGTATTAAGAGAATGTATTAAGAGAACATCTAGAAATATTAAATCTATATGTAATTATTTGTTCAACTCAAGTAATTGATTGTTCAAGAGATGGAAATTAATGTAATTGTTAAATTAGGCAGAAATTTAATAAATGATATTCATTTTAAATATATGAAGTTATTTAAAAAATCAAATGGGAATAATTAAAGACCATGGCAATATGGTAGTATAAGTTATACTATTTGATTTTAAAGTGGATCCTACTAAACCTAATAAATAATTGTTACTTCATTTAAAAAAAATAAAAATCTGATAGCAACTTGAAGATTATGGACAGTTTTCATAAGAAGGAAGCATTATCACATGAGATATGGTTTGTGCATCAAAAAGTATATCTCCTTTTCTTTTGACAATCCCTCAGAATTTGCTGCCAAATTTTGGGGAGGATGCTAGAAAACATTATGTTTAGTAGTTAATCTAGCCTACTCAAATTTGTTTCTAAGAACTAAGTTCTAGTTTCTAGAACTAAGGAGAAAGTTCCTGACAATCAGAACAATTAATCAGCTGAATGACTTGCCTCCAAAGGCTGTGGGTTCTCCAACACTGGAGGTTTTTAAGAAGAGATTGGATCACCATTTGTCTGAAATGGTATAGAGTTTTCTGCTTGGGCAGGGGGTTGGACTAGAAGACCTCCAAGGTCCCTTCCAACTCTGTTAATGTGTTTCAAATAAAATCTGTTGGATTGTAACTGTCGGAATTAATGACATGCTGGTTGTAAATTTTGGAAGTCAGACATATTTGGATGAAATCATTTTGGGGAAATTGCTATGGACTTTGAACTTTCTTTAGAGGCTCAATTCATTCTCCCCTCATCCTCATAGTTCGCTTGCTGCCATTCCAAATGTCAAGCAACTTAAGAAAGACAAATTATTGATAGTAAAAGACTCCAGAAAATGTCAATAAAAACTAAGTAACCCACCGTTATGAAAGCTAAACAGAAAAGGGGAAGGGAGCTGCTTCCTTAAAAAGGATGCCACATATTTCAATATATGAGCTGAAGTGACTCGGCAATCCTTCATAGTTGTCTGACTTGATAATGATTTTTCATTACTGAGAACGTGTACTTTACAATATCAGTTCTATTGTATATCTTCTCCAGTGAGGAGTGTGATTTTACTGCTGACATACCACTTTCAATACTATTATCGCCCATTGTGGACAAATTGCTCCCTATCAAGTTGACATAATCAAAGGGCAAAACTTGAACTTCCAGATTCTTGTTGTAGCACTTTGTTCCTGCACCACAGATTGATGTTATTTATCCATCCATTTATTGAAGCCACTAAGTGGTCTTTTTTTAAAAATTCCCATGCATAGAATATCCACTGTGAGGAACATAAGACTGACAGGGGAAATGGAGAATTATTATGTAATTATAAAAAGAAAAAAGGCCTTTGATGCCCCCCTTTCTTTATCAAGGTTCTTGATTAAAGTATTCTTTTTTTGTCTTATTATCATGAAAGTGCAAACACAGCTGATAATTTTCTCCCCAAATGCTCTAAAATTTTGATTCAATTGACAAAACGTAACAGACGTACCATATTAAAAATAGAAATGTGTGATGCAAATCATATGAAGGGTTTTATTCAAAGTTATCCAGGATAACACATCAGACTGAGTACATTCCAATTATCAGATCTAATTCCAAATTGGAATTGATGAAATAAAAATTCCTGATGTATGCATGTATTTCCAGATTAGAAAAGGCTACATCAGAAACACTGGATTTATTATTATTTCTTTTATTCATTAAACATGAAACTCAGTCAACTGGACATTTAAAAACGTGTGCCATTGATGGTTAATGGCTAATGGTTGATACAGGTTGCTGCCAGGGTCCTAGGTATCAACCAAGTATCTTCTTAAAATATATGATGTTCTGAGTAGCGCAGGTTTTTGCAGTTCCGCTATTGTTGTTGTTGTTGTTGTTGTTGTTGTTGTTGTTGTTGTTATTATTATTATTATTATTATTATTATTATTATTATTATTATTATTATTATTATTATTATTATTATTATTATTATTATTATTATTATTATTATTATTATTATTATTATTATTATTATTATTATCTTCAATTTGATTCACAGTCAAGGAGTGGTAAAAACTTAACAGTTCAAGTCCTAACCAAGGACCTAAGAGCTATTAAGATACGTTTGAGTATATAGGTAGTTCCGAGTAGAGGGCTGTTTTGCAGTCAGAATATTCAGGTTAATAAGTTCAAAATTTCCATATACTTTCGCAGCCCTTTGGGTATTGCTCCAAGGGCTCCTATTACTATTGGTACCACCATTGATTTCTTCCTCCATAATTGCTCAACTTCAATTTGTATATCATGATATTTCATTCTTTTTTCTAGTCGTTTCTGTTCAATTCGTATAATACCAATCACATGGTATTGCAATATCAATGAACCAGACCACTTTTTTCTTTTCCACAATAGTGATGTCAGGCGTGTTGTGGGTCAGATGTCTGTCTGTTTGGATCTGAAAGTTCCACGGGATTTTGCCTTGTTCATTTTCAAGAACTTTGTCAACTTGATGTTTCCAGTGATTTTTGCTGCATTCGAACCAAAACTTCTGGCAAAGCTTACGACGTAGGGTTTGAGCAACTCAATCATGATGCTGTAGATCAGGGGTGTCAAACTCACATCATCATGCCATTGTCATGTAACATATCATGACTTTTTTCCTCTTCCCTAAACTGGGTGTAGGTGTGGTCAGCGTGTGATGCATCCGGCCCATGGGCTGCGAGTTTGACACCTGTGCTGTAGATAATCAGTCTGTGAAATTTTGCTGCAGCCACTGATAAGGTGTTTCACTGTTTCATCTTTCTCATTACGTAAGTGACATTTGTTGTTGTTAGTGACTTGTTGGATTTTTTTTTTCATGGAATTAGTCTGCAAGGCTTGTTCTTGAGCAGCCAAAATGAAGCCTTTAGTTTCTTTCTTCAGCACCCCTGATGTCAACCAGCTCCATGTTAGCTTTGTTGTTGCCTTTCCTTCAATGTCCTTCAGGTATTGACTGTGCATAGGCTTCTTTTTGCAGTTAGAAATTTGATGCTCAGTTGTTTCCTTTCTATATTCTGCTTTCAATCTCATTGTTTTCAAGAGTTTTCCCTTGTTCAACTCGTTCAGCAGAGACTCTTTTGCTTTCTTTATGTAGTCATTTAAGCTGCACTTTTCCTCTTCTACAGCTTGTTTCACCTGTAAGAGACCTCTGCCACCCTGAGAGCTTGGCAAGTACAATGGATCAATATCACTTTTTGGGTGTAGAGCAGGGTGCATTGCCATTAGTTTTCTTGTTTTTCCAGTCCAAGTTATCAAGTTCTAGCTTATTATTATTATTCCAAGCATTTGAAAATAATCACTGCAAATTTTGTGTGAAGAATGGCAATGTTCCGATTACAAAAAATAGAATTATATTCACCATGTCGAAATATGAAGTTATTAAAATAATGAGGCCTTTTAATTCTTTCCAGGTTAATGTGATATTAAGAGCCGAGGTGGCGCAGCGGTTAGAGTGCAGTACTGCAGGCCCACTTTAGCTGACTGTGATCCGCAGGTCAGCGGTTCAAATCTCACTGGCTCAAGGTTGACTCAGCCTTCCATCCTTCCGAGGTAGGTAAAATGAGGACCCAGATTGTTGGGGGCAATATAAATATACATTGCTTACTGGTGTAAACCGCTTAGAGAGTGCTTGTACTTTGAGGCGGTATATAAATCTCACAAATAAATTAATAAATAAATAAAATATTGGGAAGAAATTATGTACAGGGAATCCAGGACTCTGCTTATCAGCAGGATGCCTTTCCAAAATATGCAAAGAATAAAACTAAATTTGGTGTGGGGGTAGAAACCGGGGGAGGGGAGGAGTTTGAGTTGAAAATGGGCCAGATTTGGCTGAGAGCCATAGAGGGAAAAAAACTATTCTAAAAAAAAATTCCTGATGCATCCTTTTAGGATGGGAATATGAAATGGCATGGAAAGTTTACAACTCCTCCTCCTCCTTTGCAGGATCCTTGGTGCTCTCTGAACTTGGTTGTTTTCTTCCAGATGTTTCATTGCTCAAGTAGGTAACATCATTAGTTGGTAATGAAACATCTGCAAGAGAACAACCATGCTCAGAGAGCACCAATGACCACACATATTTTTTTCCTATTGATCCTCCTTATCTTCTTCCTAGCCATATGCCCAAGAACAGAGCTATTATTAACTGTTTTGAAAGAACCCCAAAAGCCATGTCTGCATGCTTTCCCTAAATTATAATGGTACCACCTGAACCTTCTCAAAGCTTATTAGCCCACATTTTTCACCTCAAATGAGAGAGCCGAGGTGGTGCAGTGGTTAAAGTGCTGCACTGCAGTTCAGCAGTTCAGCTGTTCAAATCTCACCGGCTCAATTCTATTCATTTCTTAACATCTTCATATCAATTTGTCTTAGCTTCCAGAGCAAAAGTGTAAATGGACCTCAAATTACAATTTACACAGCAAAATTAATAGTTAGAATTTATTTTGTAATATTTATATAGAAAAGGACTGTCAAAAACAGCGCTTTGTGGGAGATACAATAAAGATAACAGTTCTTTAGAAAACATGTTTTTACAATGTCTTACATTTATCAAGTTTTGGGAGAAACTATTGGATTATATAAATATAATCGTGTGACAAAAACTAAACTTTTCAGACAACAATATATCTTTTTAACTACACACCTAGTACCAGTATCTGACAACCAGACAACATAAATAAATTCTTCGTCCTTTTACTATGGCCAAAAGACTGATACTGCAGTTTTGCAAAGATAAATGGATGGCCTCTTTCACTGAATGAATTGAAAACCTGATTGCACTTGCCACCTAGGAGTGGATTGCCTATACATGTAGACTTTGTATGGACAAATATATAAATAATTTTTGTATATTTGTCCATATATATTACATAGACAATAATAGTTTTTGTATCTGGATTACATGGACAATATTAGTGTTTTGTATAAAATGTGCAAACATTGCATAAAAGCATCAGTTACAGAAATTCATTAGAAATATATATGTACTGTACTTGAATAATAATTGCATTACATAATGATATATAGAACTGTAGCTATTTACAGCTAAAATCATATACTTTTTTCTTTTTTTCTTTCACTTTTCCACTTTTTTTAAATAAAAAACACTTTCTATGTGTGTTTTTCCTTATCTTTGACAATGCATGCAATTTTTGCCTTTATTTTTTCCTGTTTCCCTACCATTATTTTGAAAACAATAAAAGAATAAATTTTTAAAACTTGATGCTGATTCTTACCATGTTTTCCCAAAAATAAGACCCTGTCTTATATTTTTTTTGAACCTTGAAATAAGCGCTTGGCCTTATTGCCATGCACTCAAAAGCCCGATTGGGCTTATTATCAGGGGATGTCTTATTTTGGGGAAAATAGGTTATTGATCACACTTATGGATTTTCTCCATGATAATCTATCCCTACTTGGTCCTTCTATTCTTTTCTCCTTCCGGTTGTACTCATCATCACCATAATTAATTTCATTCACATTGTTGTTGGTAATCTTTTATTCTTTTCTAGCATTACAGCCTTCTTTAGTTTAGAGAGCTTATCTGGACAACCATACAATGATGGAGTGTGTGGCAAAAGAAAAAGAAAAGCACATATCTGGAAACCAAATGCTGGAGGGTAGATGGTTAATACCATTATCTCCTAAGGTGCAGGAGACACTGATCCAAAATCAAGTCAACAGTTGGATACAAAAAATGGTATCTCCTCAGTTGTTACTTTCTGCTTACTGCTCCCCATGCTCTTATTTTGATGATACTTTCCTTCTTCTAAAATAGCGGTATTTTAGACTCTATGTTTTCATTCTGACAATTATTATGTTCTTGTGGTACACTGGAGTAATGGCTTGTATATATTTTGAACTGACTTTTTTCTCTAAGATGATTGTTGTTACTATAGTTAGTTTCTGTTGAGTATTTTTAAATTGCCTTGATAACTCTGGCTATTGGTTTGATTTAAAATATAATTAATAAAATGGTATGCATCTACTATCCTGTCTATCCACCTGGAAAACTAAAAAGTGAGAGTAGGCAAAATGTTATAATTGAACAACTTTCCATATTATAAGATTGGGTTGGAAGTCTAGTTTTTAAATAATGCATTGTGTGCTGATAGCAGTTATATATACCACCTGAGAAGTCTGTGGGCTTCACTTCCTTTATTTTAGTACTCACAAGCAATTTACTCAGGGCTCAACAACTTAAGTTAATGAAACTTATTTGGATGAAGTGTTGAGGATTCTTTAAAAAAAATCTTTAAATTTCAATTTGCTTCCACTATTTTCTAAGGCCAACACAGCATCAAGGACCTTTATAAAAATCCTGACGGAAGTGCCAGGGAATGAAAATGACTAATTATTATGACAGCATTCATGCAATAAGACTTTGAAGCATAGTGTTAAACTGTAAAATATATCTTTCACTCCTGATTAAGCAATGTGCCCTTGCAATATTTTGTTTTCCTAAGTGAAAATTCAAGTGACGTCAACAGAAATTAAAAAAATACCCGTCAATCCCTTTTCTGTGAATACTATATATTTTATGTTGCTTTTCTAAGTTTCAAAATTTTAGAGATTCATTGTCTAAGTAATACAAGGAAGACCTATCAGTTTTATCACTTTATTGATGTTGGTATAAGAATAGAAGACAAATGTATTGATTAATGTACTACACTGACTGCTTCAAAGCTATCCAAAACAAAACAGCTTCTACAATATAAACATTTAAGAGTGTACTCAAGTACTCTAATTCACCTATGGACATAAATGTACAAAAGGAGGTTGTGGAATAAAAGAATCAACCTGGAGGGGACCTCACATTTCAGATGGATGTTTTTCAATCTTATCTGCCAGATGAGCATAAGAAAATAAAATGAAAAAATAATAATTACACCTCTAAAATGTACAGACACAATTAGGAGTAATTAGGGAGTAAAATGCGTGGACACAAGGAGAGAAGCAACCTAAAACTAAGGAGAAATTTCCTAGCAGTGAGAACAATCAACCAGTGGAATGGCTTGCCTTCAGAAGTCGTGGGTGCTTCATCACTGGAGGCTTTTAAGAAGAGATTGGACAGCTGCTTGTTGAACTAGAAGACCTCCAAGGTCCCTTCCAACTCTATTATTCGGTATCTGTGCTGTGTATCTGTATCTGTGTATTGGTGGACTAAAGCTCCAGGGTAGTAGTAATGTAGTGAAGATCTGATTAATTTTGGGCTTGGAGGAAAGAAGCTAATGCTTTCTCCATATGCATGTGCTGTGTCATTGTGAACTTTATGCTGCACTTCTGGGTCCCCACAGTGTTAGAGAGCTTCCTTTTAGCTTAACGAGCTTAGTTTATTAACTTCAAAAGTCCATTGACCTTAACTGATCTAAAGACACTTTTGTAACTTTTTTTTCTGGAGCTCCGGGGCTACTGATAGGAACTCCATAAAAGAGAACAGTATGGTGCTTCTGTGCTATCCTTTTCTTTCCACTTAATAACTGATAGAGCTCTTCTTTTATCCCTTGATTGGTAGGGTAGAGTATGGGCTGAGACCTATTTGAGTTGAAGAAAAACCTGTTGAGCATTGGAATCCAACTAGAATGGAATCCCATTTTTGATAAGATGAAAACAGGGTGGTTGAAATTCTAAAATGACAGGAAAGGGACATGATTCCTAATAGTTAAAATGTTTAGGAGCCATGAAACACCCAATAGAGAGCTAGCCTGCAAGAAACACCTTATTGATGATAACATTATCTAGGGGAGGGGAGGGAGGGGGAAGGGAGAGGAGAGGAGTGGAGAGGAGAAGGCAGGGGAAACACATTATATCTTGCTAATGCGCCTATCTTTTCTGTCAAGAAGAGAGACAATTTCCTACATGTACTCCTAGATTACCAACTCCTGAACTTTGTAACCATTGGGAATCATGAATGTTGTCCTCTAATTTCTATCTCCTGTCCACCAGATCCTATCCACTCTTTTGTTGTATAAGTGGATGCTTCTGATTTGGGTGAAAGAAGCCTTCCAATGCCAGTTTGCCAACATAGTTAAACAGCCTCAACTGTTTCTAATACTTTTTGTTGCTCTGTTGTTTAATTATTGTACTGTTTTTTTAAAACTTTCTTTCCTGCCCAAAGTCACATATGTGAGATGGGAATTATATAAATTTACCAAATTAAAAAAATATATACTGTAAATAACAATTTGGGCACGTACTGGAAGGGCCATAGCACTCCTGCAAATGCTCTTACGGGCAATAGTTTTAAGACAATGGTAAATCGGATAGCTGTGTATGGCCTAGAGAAAAATGAATGGTCTGTTTTGTTGTGTTAGTAGTACAGTATAATATTCCAGTTATTTGGAGTTTCATGCATTTTTGAAGATATTTTAATGTTTAAGAAATTCATTTTCATTCTCAGCTTTTCTTAACATAGGTTGCATTTTCCCAACAGCTTTTTCTAATCTGTTTACTGTGAGTAAATTTTATAGGAAACTTTAAAAACAAAACAAAACAAAATAAAACACTACCACATACAAGCAAACATAATTTCTCATATGTAAGAGAGCCATGGAGATGACCTTGGAGAAACTATTCAGAAACAGCTACAAAAACAAAAGCATGCTTTAAGCCTGGGAAATAGGACAAGCACTACAACAAGCTTAGACTGGCTCCATTCAAATTCACTGGGAAGGGAGGAGAAAACAAGGTTTTCCGAGGTTCTGTTCCTGTAATCTACATTAATAATAACAACTGTCTGGTTTGGTTCTGCAACCCAACAAGACAGACACAGACTTCAGAGGATAATCAGAACTTCAGAAAAAAACAATTACTGCCGACCTGCCTTCCATTGAGCACCTGTATACTGCACGTGTCAAAGAGGGCCATGAAAATATTTACTGACCCCTCACATCCCCTCACATCCTGGACATAAATTGTTTCAACTTCTACCCTCAAAATGACGCTATAGAGCACTGCACACCAAGACAACTAGACACAAGAACAGTTTTTCCCCGAACGCCATCACTCTGCTAAACAAATAAATCCCTCACCACTGTCAAACTATTCACTAAGGCTGCATTACTATCACTATTAGTCTTGTCATCGTTCCTATCACCCATCTCCTCCCACTTATGACTGTATGACTGTTGCTTGTATCCTTATGATTTATATTAATATTGATTGTTTCCTGATTGTTTATTTGTACCATATGACCATCATTAGATGTTGTACCTTATGATTCTTGACAAATGTATCTTGTCTTTTTATGTACACTGAGAGCATATGCACCAAAGACAAATTCCTTGTGTGTCCAATCACACTTGGCCAATAAATAATTCTATTCTATTCTATAAAGTATAGCTTTGGTCAATCTTCTGGATTTCATTTCCTGACCTGGCCTAACTTGAGTAATTAATAGTATAATTCTTTGTTTCATAAACTTACTGGATAAAGCCCCTTAAACTATACAGTTCCCTAATGTTACAGCTTTGATTTATTGTAATTTCCTCTTTTTGCTTCCAGCAATCAGAACATGCATCAATCAAATAACACGGTATATGGGTGTCACCAATTTCAGACCAGAGAGTCAAGACAGACGTCTTCCTTTCCAATGCTATCAAGTACACTTGGACAAAACTGCTTCCACAAAAATCTTCATTCCACCACCACCACCCATCCATAATTAAGGGTGGCCTTGGATCTCATGCATCCAAAGCACTCTTACTTTCTGGAATAGTTGTGATCAGAGTTTGCATCTATTTTCCTTCCCTTTGAAATTAAGAGAAAAATCATTAAAGATAGACTCAAACTCTAACACTGAGATTCTATCATTAAAGTAAAAAAGGACCACACATCTCTTTCTGCTTCTCCTACCCTTGTTAAAGTGGATGGAATATATTTTAGATGTAGCATGTTGGGTTTTCTTATGCATTTATACTCTTATAGTGGCCTGAGAACAATTGTTTTAAATTTTCAGCTTTATGAAAAGTAAATGAAGTGGTATAGGGTTTCCTGCCTAAGCAGGGGGTTGGACTAGAAGACCTCCAAGGTCCCTTCCAACTCTGTTATTCTATTCTATTCTATTCTATTCTATTCTATTCTATTCTATTCTATTCTATTCTATTCTATTCTATTCTATTCTATTCTATTCTAAATGATTGCAATTGTTTTACTGCAATCATATGAATATCTGCTCCAATCCCATTGTGATGACAAATATTTACTGACAAAGAAGTACATATATACAGTTTTGGGTGTCATGAAATATGTATTAGCCTGCATTCTGAACTGTAGGATATGGCCGCTATTTAGTTTAATGAAGAATCTCAAAGAACAGGGACATGGCCACACACAGTAATGTGTCTGGGCTAGTTGATAAGGTTAAGTTGATAAGAGTTAAAAAGATACAAGGTTCTGTTAGTACAAGATGGTGCAATACTCTATGTGTTATTGAACTGACCACCAAACTGGGTAATTTAGAGTTGTTGTGTTCAAAATCAGTAAATGACTTTCTTTTATTCATGCAGTCACAGGGAGTTTTTCTCCCACGCTTGCCGCAATTTCGCAAGTATTCTAACAATGTAATAGTATGTGTCCCTTAGCCAGAGATTCTTATATATAAGCACTGCACAGCCTGCATACCTGCTGCTACATGGCAAGGACTTTTGAACAAACAGATGGTTCAGTTTGTCAGCTCTGACTCTGCTGATGTCTTATTGGGATGGAATTCCTCCTACTCTTCCCAACGAGTAATCAAAACTTATCAGAACTGACAATGCTAGGATAATCTTCTTTTTGTTGTGGTTTAACAGCACAGATGCATGAAAACTAAATGTCTAGATACCACTCCCTCCCCCCCAAATCATCTACCACTGGTGTGCATTCTTATAGTGATGCATTGACAGATTTGGGTTTCTTATATAAATTGTCTTGTGCCACATTGGGCTCCTAATGTAGCACACAATTTTGACTTAATCTTTTTTTAGATGTTCAGATGCCTGAGAGCTATCTAGCCATTCTTATTATCACACTTTTGGAAAAAGATTAACCTAATTTGACTGGGTTTCAAGGTCAATCCTTGAAAGCTTATTGAAGGTTCTCACTTGTGCAGAAGAAGGTGATGGATTTTGGTAACAGGATTCCTTACTTTATGTAGGTTGGGAGTTCTGGGAGTTGTAGTCTTCCTGATGCATGTCATAGACATGTACATTATATACAGAGGTGGGTTCCTCCCAGTTCGGACCAGTTTGCTCGAACCAGTAGCAAACTGCTGGTGATGTCACAATGACATCACGGAACCGGTTCAGTTGGTGCTGGTCTGTGGGCGCCACCATCTTTTTTTTTGAATTTTTTTGAAAAAAAAATTTCCCAATTTTTTTTTGAATTTTTTCCAGGTTTTTTTTCTTCTGCGCATGCACAGAAGCTAAGTTTCTGGCACTGCGCTTGCGTCACCATCTTGTTTTTGGCTTTTTTTGGGGGGTGGTTGAATTTTTTTGCACTGCACATGCACGTGCGCGCAAAGCGTTCCCAGCCACCCAGCGCAGCCACGAGGCGTGGGAGGAAGCGAACTGGCAGCGAGGTAAGTTAGAACCCACCCCTGATTATATATACATTATATTTGTAATTTATTTACAAAGTGACGAACTCCTCTTACAGGTTTTGTTGCCCAAAATATTTACAAAGCATTTGAAGGGGCATTTTGGAAAGTTTAAAGCTATTGCAAGAGCCTTTTCAAGTTGTTTTTGTGTACATGCCATCCTGATTGCCACCTGTCCTAGTAAAAGTGCTGTTTGTACATGCACATACATGAAGCAACCATCCAGAAAACCTCAAAACCACTACAGGTAGTCCTTGACTTACGACCACAACTGAGCCCAGAATTAATGTTACTAAGTGAAAAATTTATTAAGTGAGTTTTGCCCCAATTTACAACTTTTCTTGCCAAGTGAATCACTGCAGTTGTTAAACCAGTAACATGGTTGTTAAGTGAATCTGGCTTTCCCATTGATTTTGCTTGCAGGAAGGTCACAAAAGATGATCACAGGACCCCAGGACAGTGCAGACGTCATAATTATGAACCAGTTGTCATGCATCTGAATGTAAATCACATGACCATGGGGATGCTGCAATGGTCATAAGTGTGAAAAATGGTCATAAGTGTGAAAAATGGTCATTTTCCAGTGCCGTTGTAACTTTGAACAGTCACTAAATGAACTGTTGTAAATCGAGGACTACCTGTACATTGAATCTTCTACAGGACACAATGGGTTTACACACACACACACACACACACACCATATATATAGTCATAGTAGCATAACTCTCCCTAGCTCCACCTGTGATTCTTTGGGATGATAACTCTACAACTGATGGTGATGGTTGAGATAGCATCAGGTTATCATTACCTTTTGGCGAGAGAAGGTGTGGAAAACTATGTAAACGAATCCAGATCACATACATTCTAAAATGTTAATTAAAATATTATGAAAATAAAAGTAGCAATACTTAAATGGTATATATCAAAGCTTCAAAAGATGCATTCTTATACTGAATGAGTACTGAATTATTGACTTATTTGTATCTTAGATAAATAGAAAATTTCACTTTGCTTTCAAGGAGAGAATTAGATGGACTAGATAAATATATGTATCTTTATTTATATATCTTTTTTAAAAGTTTGCATAATTACCCTTGATTTAATACACAATGAATTAGCCTTTAGAGACATACTTCTTTTTGTGTATACATATAAACATAATAATCTCAAATAGCTATGTATGCCTAAGTGCTTTCCATTTTAGAAATGTGTTAGACATTAGATATTAAATAACAAAGGTATTAATGATTGTGAATAGTTCTGAAAGAAATCAGCTAAAGCAGACTCACCCAAAGAGCTACAAACTTGATGTCAAGTTTTTAATGCCTTGGGACAGGGGTGAAATCCAATTTTTTTTACTACCACTTATGTGGGCGTGGCTTGTTGGGCGTGGTGTGGTGTTGCTTGTTGGGCGTGGCTTGGTGGGCATGGCAGGGGAAGGATACTGCAAAATCTCCATTCCCTCCTCACTCCTGGGGGAAGGATATTGCAAAATCTCCATTGCCACCCTACTCTGGGGCCAGCCAGAGGTAGTATTTGCCAGTTCTCCGAACTACTCAAATTTCCGCTACCGGTTCTCCGGACTACTCAAAATTTCCACTACCGGTTCTCCGAACTACTCAAAATTCCTGCTACCGGTTCTCCAGAACCTCTCAGAACCTGCTGGATTTCACCCCTGCCTTGGGACATGTCAGCAAGGTTGGGACCAGACTGATCTCAGGGGAGGATGTTCCAAAGGGTGAGTGACATGGGGGAAAAAAGGCCTCATCTTTTTTTTAATTAAAAGTTTTTTATTGTATTTCCATATGACATTTCACATATTTATCATCTCATTTCAATCTTTTATACATTCATTTCATATTTATACATATTTCTTATATTTATCTTATTGCTTTATTTTAGTTCAGGATTGCTTTTTCTTCCATCCCCCTTTATCTTATAGCCCCTCCTTCCATTTCTTCTTTCCTTCCTTTCTTCTCCTCCTGAACTACTTTCTTCCTCTCTCTTCTCACCTCTTCTCTCCTTCTTCTCCTACCTTCTCTCCTCTCTCACCCCTCTTTTCCCTCTTCTACTTACTTTCTCTTTCTTCTCCCTCCTTTCCTCCTTCTTTGCTATATTTTTTCTTTTCTGGGATGGTTTTACAGCAACCCTGAATTCTTGTACATAATCTTATTTTATTCCCAATTATTCCATTTATAATCTTTTACTTTAATTCTTTCATTTTGATGTGTATGTCATTTAAAATCTTCCCAATTTCTGATTTTCCCCCTTTTTCTCCCCCTCATTACCCCCTCCCTTTTCCCTTCCCTGAGCGGGAATCTTGTGAAATCTAAGAAGGAGATGGGTGGAGTGGGTTTAAGCTCCCAGGGCTTTCAATAAAAAATGAATTGGGTGCCATGATTGACCCTATTACAGGTTCAGTGAATGAGCATATCCATAAATGTGGAAGCAACCAAGATAATTGCTCCCAAATAGTCCCTGGTATTCAGTCTCTAGTATGTAGCATGTCTGGTTATCAATTCCTTTAAAAATGGTTTTTACTAGTGCTACGATCTTCTGTAGACACCCATAGTATCAGCTATAGGACTAGGGAGGTGTTAAAATAATGTAGAGAGATCATTGCTGAAGTGCACATGTAAAGATCTGCATTGAGCTCAAGAATACTTAAATGAGAACTGTACATTTTCTGATGTCTCATGAAAGCGCCAAAATAAACATATGCATAATAATAATAATAATAATAATAATAATAATAATAATAATAATAATAATAATAATAATAATAATAATAATAATAATAATAATAATAATAATAATAATAATAATTATTATTATTATTATTATTATTATTATTATTATTATTATTATTATTATTATTATTATTATTATTATTATTATTATTATTATTATTATTATTATTATTATTATTATTATTATTATTATTATTATTATTATTATTATTTTGTCAAGCATATATAAGATTACATAGAAAGTATAAACATGATTGTGAATACATGAATGTATAAACATGGTTATGAATACATGATATGGTTACGAATACATGGGGACATTAGGGCAGGGACGGTAGGCCCATTGGTGTGCTTATGTTATATTTATATTATAAATCTGTGTGGAATTTATATTATAAATATGTGAGGGAAAGTGCAGGTTTCCCCCACCCCAGTGAGCTGCTATTTAAATAAGGAATCATAATATCTACCTCTTGAAATAAAAAAGAGAAATCCTGAAAGGGAGGTAATGAAGATGAGGAAGTTACTGTGATGTCAGTACATTTGTATAAGAAGCACAATGAGTAAAACAGAAGAGGGATTTGAAGAACTGAAATGTTCTTACCTTGTAACACGTTAGTTTTTAGACACCTTAGAAGCCCTTGTTAAGATTAAACGACAAGGCTATAAATGATTCCATAGATAAATAAAAATAAAGGTTCAAAAAGCATCCTCAAAGATTATTACAAGTAATTTTGCTTGCCAAAGAATCAATCAGAATATAGATTTTTCTATATAAGGCTAAGAAACGCAAACGGTCTGAAATCAACCTTGAAAAAGTGCTGTGTCAATGTGTCTACAGATTTACAGAATATTGCACTATCAAACAGATTAACTTTATGCTCTTTTCCTGCAGGGCAAATTTAACCCAGCTCACTTTAATTATTGAAATATAATGTAACAGAGATGTACTATAAAAGTAGTGAGGTGGCCTGAGGCATATGTTAGAAACTTGCCCGATATTTAATTTTTCTCCTGCAATGTTATTTACCTTTACATGTGGTACTTGTTTGTGTTTTGATCCATCTGATGTGTCACATTGATGCTTCAGAAACCCTTTGCTGAGAGTTTAAAGAGACAGACACTTTCAAGAATTGCTTTTTTTTTTCAACAAGCAGCTCTAAAGCAGTGCTTACCTTTGCACTTTGGCAATTTGAAGTGACCTCCATTTCTTTCTTCTGCCAATTGAGGCAGGCACAATAATCAGCTTCAGAGCACTATCCTGAACAAAAGAAGGACCAAAATGCATATTGCGAAGCATTATTTAATATACACTCATTATCCCAATTGATTGCTATAATCCATTTAAAAGAAATGGTGCTCGAGTACATTAGTAAATCTTCATTGTACCTAATTTGTAGGGAGTTTCTTTCTTTTTAACTCTACCACTGTTCAAAGTACAAGGAAAGGATTTTACTCTGTCATTAGTCTGTCTGAAATTCCAGCTGAGGACAGCCATTGCTTTGGTAAAGCAGTTGACCCAAGATACAAATTCCTCTAAAACATGTACAGGTTACTCTTCAGGGTCACTTCTTCTCTCACCTGGCTAGCAAGCATTACACTCTTATATTCACTTAACTCACTGTGTCAACATACCGTAAACTTCATAAGCTTCTGTTGTGTCTTTCTATGTACTATATATACTGCTGTTTTATCCTATTGTGAGGCTTGCCAGTGAACTCTCTTCTTCCCTTCTCTTCCAATAATCAAGTTTAAATGAAGAACAAGTATAGAATAAGGTGCTGGCAATCAGAGGGCCATGTTCGTCTACCATGAAGGTCAAGCTACTGAAATATTGTCGTGATGGATATGATGGAGCCCTTCCCCATCTGAAGTACAGCTTGGCAACTCAATCCTAATGCAATTCTGGTGATGGGACACTGCTTTCTATCTTATCTGAAGGCAGCAGGTTAATTAAGAGACGAAGCCAGTCAATATTTGATGCATAACATTTCTCTCAAACATCTTACACTTGCTCTATGTCACGGGTATCAAACTTGCGGCGTCATGTTGACATCACGTGATGTATCACGACGTTTTTCTCCTTCGCGGAACTGGGGTGGGTGTGGCCTGCGCATGATGCATCTGGACCGTGGGCTGCCAAGTTTGACACCCCTGCTCTATGTCCTTTCACTTGCACCCTCTTTGAACTGCTGCCCCTATTCCACTTAACACTAGAGCAGGGGTGAAATGCTACTGGTTCGGACCGGTTCTTGTGTACTGGTAGTGGTGGGCGCCAGTGGTTTGCCGAACCGGTAGTGACAGCTGGCTGGCCACGCCCCTGAACCGGTCCCCCGGTCACTGCTCTCTCGCCCTGCCCCACCCAGTCTCTGCTCTTCAGCTTGCCTGCCTGAAGCCCTGTGCCCCTGATCTGCCTGCCAGGTAAGCCTGCAAAGTTGCGGCCTAGCTAGCTGCCCCTGCCCCCCATCCCAGCCTGCCTTCCCTACTCCATTCCCTGCGACCCGCAGCCCTGACATGCTTTCCTGCCTTCCACACGACCTTCCCAGTGTCCCCGTGGCCAGCTTGTGAAGGCAGACAAGCAGAAGGCCACGTGAAAGGCAGGAAAGCATGTCGGGGTGGCAGGGAAGGGAGGTAGCAGCCTACTCCCTTCCCCACAGCCCTGCCATGCTTGGCGGCCTTCCATGCGGTCTTCCCGGTGGTCCCACACACCTGTTTGCCTTCCAAGGTCGGTGTCCAGCCCAGCCCAGCCAGTGAGTGGGTGGGCAGTCCTTGGTGGAGACACAGCCATGAAACGAAAGTGAACGGCACCACAGTGGTAGTGCTCTGGGAGGGGAGGTGCCAGGTGGATGTCCCAGGGCTGCTGTAAATGCGCAGTGCCTGCCCTCCCAGAGCACCGCCATGGCGGTGCTGTTCGCTTTAGTTTCCTGGCGGGAGAAGGAAGAAAGCAAATAGCAGCACTCCGGGAGAGCAGGAGGACATCTGCAGCCAGGTGGGGAGGAAGGGTGGTGAGAGCGGTGGGTTGTTCTAGGAAGGGCCTGGCATTTCCTTCAGCTGCAAATGCTGAGATTTGAGGTCTACAAATCATGTTAAATGGTGAGCTACTGTATTGATGGTTGTGTGGAAGGAAAACAAACTTTAAAAAGTAAAAAAAATGTTGGCCACGCCCACCCAGTCATATTACTCCCCACCAAGCCACGCCCACTAACCCACACCCACAGAACTGGTGGCAAAAAAAATAGATTTCACCACTGCACTAGAGCCTATCTTCATGCTAACCTACAGAATAGTAAGTTATTCCAACTATCCTCATCATCTCATTTAAGTCCTTCACATTGGGTTTGCTGATTTTTTTTTTCTTAGAATAGCCTTTTTCAGATTTTAGGAGGGATTAAGGCCATTCCTAAAAACTCTAAGGTCCCTTCTATTAGGTAAATGTTTTCATTTTGAGAAATAAGCCGTTTTATTTTTTGGTCATGCCGTTGGGATAAATGAAGAGGTACATACAATAAGTTATGAAACCGGTGTAGGTGTGTTATTCTTCCCATTTAGGACTAATGAAAAACAAAGTTAAAAATAACAGTATTTTTAAAAAAAATACAGAAAATATCCCAGCTTCCTCCTCCACATGTGTCTATTTAAACCGGTGCTGAAAACAACATAAGAAGAATTTGCATTTGGGCCATGCAATATATACAGACACTAGTGTTTAGGACTTTTGCCTGAAGATAGAATTACAGGTAGTCCTCGATTTACAACCACAATTGAGCCCAAAATTTATGTTGCTAAGTGAGACATTTGTTAAGTGAGTTTTGCCCCATTTTACGACCTTTCTTGCCACAGCTGTTAAGTGAATCGTTGCAGTCATTAAGTTAGTAAGACCGATGTTAAATGAATCTGGCTTCCCCATTAACTTTGCTTGTCGGAAGGTCGCAAAAAGGGATCACATGACCCTGGGACACTGCAACCGTCATAAACCAATTGCCAAGCATTTGAATTTTGATCATGTGACTATGGGGATGCTACAACGGTTATAAGAGCGAAAAATGGTCATAAATCACTTTTTTTCAATTCCCTGTAACTTTGAACAGTCACTAAATAAACTGTTGTAAGTTGAGGTCTACCTCTGTAAATCAGGATGAACAAATATGGTGGTATTTACATATAACTTTACCAAAGAAGACAAAGGGGATAAGGTCTTTGCTTTGCTATTCTTTGTGCTGCCAGGTTAATCAACTTGTTTGTTGAATTTTCTTTTGCTTTGCTTTCTTATTCTTCAAAATGATTGAAAATACACTCCCTCTTTTTTTATTTATTTATTTTTCAAAAAACAAACAAACCCCACTAACAGTTTATCAATGGCTACTGGTACCTTGTATTTATCTAAGATTTGTGGTAACTGAAGCAACTGTGTGCAGATGGGTGTCCTTTCTTTCATTATATATTCCTATTCTCTAATGGCCTGGAACCTCTCTAGCTACCCTCACTTCAATTAAATCCCAAGGAAATCATTTATAAGAGAAATTCTCCCACGGGACTTCTTCAAAGTAGAAAGCAAGGGCACTCAGGAAGGTTCTGAATTATACAGAGATGTGTAAAAGCGCGCACACACACACACCTTCCGCTGACTTGGAACAACAAAATAACCTCAAATATCTAACATTCTGAAGTAACCTGAAAATGAGGTAGAAAAACAGAAGCTTCTTTTACAGGAGAGATTTTTTTTTAAGCTGAACATGGAAGATCCCACAAATCTCTACAAGTGTCAAGGGTGAACATAATTTCTCCACCCCTGACAAACATACCATGGATTTCTAAGATTCTTTTGGTTTTTAATGAAGGTTGTAGGTTTGCCCCAGTTAAGGTAAGTCAGTTCGCAAAGGTGATCTTAACCAGATATAAATAAGATTACCTCCCATTTCTTCGCGACCCCTTTGGGGATCAAACAACCCTTTCACAGGGGTTGGGAGACTTCGCCCGGATGCCGCCATTTGGGTTCTTTTACCCTCTGCGCATGTGCAGAATGCTTTGCGCATGCGCAGAGGGTAAAAGAACCCAAATGGCGGCGGCGCGGCGGGGGTCACAATGGCAGGCCAGCAGCGGGGTGGGGCACGGTGGGGGCGTGGGGGCAGGGGGGAGGTTGCGGCATTAGGAAGGTTGAGAACCACTGATCTAGGGCAAAAGAGAGACCCTTCACTTATAGCTAAAGGTCAGGCCATCTATATTGCCTTTTCAGTAAGAGTATCAAACTGGCGGCCTGCGGGTTGGATGCATCACACGCAGGCCATGCCACCCCAGCTCCACGAAGGGGGGAAACATCATTATAGGTCACATGACGGCAACATGACGCTTTGAGTTTGACATTGATGCTGTAGATCAATCATTTTCCTTTGCGAGAAAGCGATCTACTCTGTAAAAACCATGCTTATTTGAGGAACAGGCCTTCTTATGTTTTGGTCATGGTGCTGGCATGAAGGAAAAGGTATATAAGTTGTGAAGCTGCTGTAGGTGTATTACTGCTACGGTAAGGAGCTTGCTAACAGACTTCTGGCATGCACGATTTCATGGCACATGGAGATTCTGAGATGGGTGATTATTATAAAATTTTAAAAATATGTTGCTGAATTTTCTGTACAATGACAAAACCCTGGTTATAACCAAAGCAACAGGGTAATAAAATGTGGTATGAAATATCAAAGTTTAATTGCCAGAACTGGACCATAAATCTTTGTCACAAATTAGGGTTGTATTCAAGAGGCTTGCATCAGAGGTGGGTTCCTCCCGGCTCAGACCGGTTCTTTAGAACCGGCAGCAGGAATTTCCCCCCGCTGAACTGGGAGCGATGGCCGGCTGGCCATGCCCACGAACCGGCTCTCTCGGCGGCGCCATAGGCACTGCCATCTTGTTTTCTGCTCCTGTGTACGCACAGAAGTTGTTTTTTGCTTCTGCGCATGCACAGAAGCCGAGTTTTCAGCATTGCGCATGCATGAGTGTGTGCGCGCATGCATGCGCACAATACACACGCACCCACGCAGCACGGGAGGAAGCAAACCAGCAGCGAGGTAAGTTAGAACCCATCCCTGGCTTGCATGTATTTGCTTGTGAGTCAGTTTTTGAATCCTGGCAATTGCTTGGAGTAATCCTTGGAATTTTCTTGGCAAGGTTTTTGGGAAGTGATTTGCAGGACTGAGAGAAAGTGCTACTCATATGTTTGCAGGGATCTGAGCAGGGGTGGGTTCCACTTACCTTCGTCACCAGTTTGCATCACGACACTTTGTGCCTGTGCAATCGCTCCACTCGCTCGCACGTGCACGTCCACTCATGTGATTTGGCTTCCGCGTATGTTCAGAAGCAGGAATTAGTCAGAAACACAGCTGAGGAGCTCATCAGCTGTGCTTCGGGCAAAGAAATAAAGGTCAGAAATAAAGGCGGGCGGGAGGGCCCTTTTTCAAGCCGCGGAAGGGGAAAAATTTGCATAAAATCCAAAAAAAAGATGGTGTCGCGCACAGAACGGCACTGACAGTGACATCACCAGCGGGTCGCTACCGGTTTGGGCGATCCAGTCCGAACCGGGAGGAACCCACCCCTGGATCTGAGCATTTTGCAGGAATATGCCTATGCTCTTGTTATGTTTTCAGAAATATGCCTATGCTCTTGTTATTTGAGCATTTGTAATTGAATGAATAGGGATATAAATAGAGGGATATCACCCCTTGAAATTCCTGATCACGATCTCACATGCAGAGAGGTTTGCATGTGTTTGGGATACTCAGAGGCATCTTAGGAATAGATTTGGGTCTGGAAAAGTAGCAGAGATTTTGATTGAATTTTTCAGCTTCAACTTCCTTCTGCTTTACAGGTTGTCCTCGACTTACGACCACAATTGAGCCCAAAATTTCTGTTGCTAAGTGAGACATTTGTTAAGTGTCATCCCCATTTTACAATCTTTCTTGCCGCAGTTGTTAAGTGAATCACTGCGACTGTTAAGATAGCAACTCAGTTGTTAAGTGAAGCAGGGTTCCTCATTTACTTCGCTTGTCAGAAGGTCACAAAAGGTGATCACGTTACTCCAGGACACTGCAACTGTCATAAATATAAACCAGTTGCCAAGCATCTGAATTTTGATCATGTGACCATGGGGATGCTGTAACGGTCATAAGTGTGAAAAGCGGTCATAAGTCACTTTTTTCAATGCCATTGTAACTTGAAAAGTCACTAATTGAACTGTTGTATGTTGAGTACTACCTGTATTCTCTATTGTGATGATGCATGGAGAAATTTCCATATGCCATTGTCATGGAGTTAGAGACCAGTCATTGCAGGATGCAAGATGTCTGACTGCCTTCGCAGTGTTTATTGCTTTTATACAGTTTTCCAAGCAACAAAAGGTAACAAAGAGCAACAGCACTTTATTGATGAATTCTCCTCGCCAACCCTTAAGAACATACTGTTGATACAACCTAGATGAGATCACGTACCAGCCAGGGATAGTGTCCCACATCATCCTGGCAATGTGAGATCCTTGGGTGAGATCATGTAGGTATTCGAGGCATGCCTGAGGTAGGCAGTTTTCTGCACACAACCTCTACATCAGTGGTGGGTTCCTACCAGTGCGGTCCACTCTGTCATTCCTGTAGTGGCCAGCAGATGGCGCTATTTGCACGCAACAGCTCCGGTGCTGTCTTCCCCGGTCTGTCGTGGGGTGCCATCTTTTTTTTGGGTTGATTTTGCTTCCTGCGCATGCGCGAAAGCAAAATCTCACAAGGGGACACGTGCCCGCATGAGATTTCAGCCATTTTTTTGCTTCCGCGCATGCGTGGAAGCAAAAAACACCAAAATCACGTGCGCATGCACGTCCCCTTGCAAGGTTTTGCTTCTGCACATGTGCAGGAAGCAAAATTGCGCAATGCACACACGCGCATAGCAAGCATGCACGCCGAAACACGGCGATGCATGCGCAGCGCACCAGTAGCGCGAAGAACCGGCAACCCGCCCCTGCTCTACATGACCTCTATCTCTACACCGTTGTAACTTTAGACAGTCACTAAATGAACTGTTGTATGTTGAGGACTACCTGTATTCTCCAGTTGCTTTTCTGTGGAATTTAATGATGGCTTTAATGATAACTAAAATTATTACAAATTGTACAATGACTTTGTCCCTGTAGAAAGGGAGGGATATATTTATTTTGTTTGCTAAAATATGTAGCATCTGCTGGCCTTGTGCCAATATTACACATAATATGGATATTGTGAAATTATTTTTGTATAGGAGAAAACGAGGGTACCATCTTGTTCTTATGCATTTCTTACTGAATACATAAAAGTACTATCTTTTTTAAACTGGGCCCCAAAGCTGCATGATATCTAGAGACAAAGGATGTTTGCATTTCAGTGTGTGTTTACTCAATTCACATTTCCACAAATCCATATTTTTTCCAGACTTCACAATGCAGTCTGTAATTCAAAACAGTGTGCACAAAGTATGTACTTAAATGGGTGCACAACAATTTATACATTAGGGAAACATGAACTCCAAACAGCTTGTTATAGAAAATGTCTTGGAAAACTGCATAAATTCTCAGAACATGCTTTCATTTCAGTGCAAACTGTTTTATTCTTCGCAATTTACTAGTCTGAATGAAAATGGGCAGAGCTACTGAATAAAAGCACAACTGATGAGATCAATACTTATAAACAGTTCATATAAGTATTGGCCAATATTTCAAGGAGAATTTCTGTGTATTGAAATTAGCCTGATAGAAATACCCCCTAGGTTGGAAGGAAGCTATTGAGCAATAGATTCTTCTAGATCAGTGGTTCCCAACGTGGGGCCCACGCCCCACAGGGGGAGCAATTAGATTTTTAATGGGGGCAATTGGAACCTTGTTTAAACCAAGTTAATGGCCTTTTAGGCTTCCTCCGCGTGAGTAGGAGTTCACTTTTTGAATAGTAAGAATTATATGTCACGGGGGGGGGGGCATCAGGATTTCAGAGATGCTTAGGTGGGGCATGGCCCAAAAAAAAAAGGTTGGGAACCACTGTTCTAGATGTTTCAATTTTCTGTTCATCCAGATCGTGTCAACTATTTCAACATGAGGTCCTTCTCAGAAAACAAATGAAACAATGTGCCAAAATACATCCCTTTTTGTTCTGCTGTTCATGGCAGAAAAACACTGCTTGTCTAATATTGGTCATCAACAAGAATAATTAATTGAGAAGACCTCAATTAAGACTTTGAGGACTAAACACTGTGTTGCTTTTCTCTACATGGACAAATTCCATGTAATGCATGAAAGAGTTCATTATACTTCTTATTACTTGATCTCTGAATTCTGTATATAAAGAATGCTAGTTTCAGGGGTCTATTTTTCCCCCAAAGAATTCTTGGAAGAGGAAGTCAGACAAGAGAAACGTTTCAATTTTTTTTGATAAATATGTATAAATTCTGCTCACAATAAAAAATAAAGCATACATGGGTATATTAGGCAGCTGTAATATGAATACGTTTTCACTTGTGGCCTTAGTGATCAGGTATATTCTTTGTCTCCTCTTCTATTCCACTCCTGTCTAGCTAAAGATGAGCAACATATAAAATAGAAGAGAATTCAACACACACATTAGTGAGAGTATAACAATAAGTGTTTTGAAAGGTTTTTTTTTAATCTGTCACTCCAATGACTCTTTAGATTAAACCTGGTACATACAATAGGAGTTGGATTCTTTTTCTTCCTCCTAGGGCAGGGTGTAATGTTGAGTTTGTGCTTTACAAATTAGATAGATAGATAGATAGATAGATAGATAGATAGATAGATAGATAGATAGATAGATAGATAGATAGATAGATAGATAGATAGATAGATAGATAGATACCCTGCTTCCCCCAAAATAAGACATCCCCTGATAATAAGCCCAATCGGGCTTTTGAGTGCATGGCAATAAGGCCAAGCGCTTATTTCAGGGTTCAAAAAAATAAAATAAGACAGGGTCTTATTTTCGGGGAAACACGGTAGATCTAGAAATAGATCTAGATCTTGATCTAGATCTAGATCTAGATAGATATAGATATAGATATAGATATAGATATAGATATAGATATAGATATAGATATAGATATAGATATAGATAATCCATCCGAAGACAAAGTTCTTTGTGCGCAACCTGGTCCATAATAAACGGAGTGATAAGCATGTGCTTTTGATTCAGGTAGCAAGAAGGAAGCCCTTCTATTCCAGTTAACTAGGTTGACTTGTCTTCATATGTATTACACAAGCTGAGATAATCAATAACTTATCAGCCTGCTGAGAACCGATTAGCATGTGGTTAAGATGCAACCCTTCCAAGTGCCATTCTGCTGTGCCAAAGGTGGCCTTTGGTCTATCACACTTCAGCAGTTTTAGTTCAATAATAACAACTCTCGTTTGACAAGATAGGAGATTGACTCTTATAAATTAGAAGATTGTTTGCATGATCTCTCTAATCTGTTCGATTAATAAAAATAGAGCAAAAGCATTTGGCACAATTCATTTCTCACTTCCCCTTTCAAGTGGGCTCAAATTGTAAGAAATCCAGCCTGCCCAATTAATCAGGCTGATACCTGCCTGATTATGCAGGCAGGTACCTCAAATACCTGCCGAGAATGCAGAGTTTCTGTTCTCAGAAAGTTGAAATTAAACACTTGAGTCTAAATTAAGGATCATTTAAAAGAGAGTAACTGTTGTCCACACCTAGATCAAAAACTAATCTTTTTTGCTCGTTTATATTTAATAGATTTTTTTGGGGGGGATAATTGGAGGTTCATTTAGGTCACTACCAAATATAGATTGTACTGAGTAAGAAAATAGGAAAGGCAGTAGAGTTCAAGAATACATATTTAAGTTCCCGAATGATTTTAGTTTTAATTTCCACACTTTCCATGCTAGTCAACTAATTAACATTCTTGGCTTTCTAATCTTTAAAGAACAAAAGCAAACCTAGACTAACCTTAAATAGTAACAGATGATGGCAACATATCATTTATGCTATACTTTTTGGGACCGTCACATTACATCTGTGGGATTAAGGGTTTCAAAAGCTTGTCATTTTTTTTAATTGGGGGCTCTGTACAGTTTGTGTTTGCCACATCATACCATCAAAATGGATTTTTTGGGTCTTATATTGCTTTATAAAAATTTGTAGACCTAGATAAAAACCATCTGTGTACAAAGCATGTGGATTTTAGTAAACAGCTTTGAAAAATTGACTGGTGTTTAATTTGTCCATTTCACAACTATGGGCTGTGTGTTTGATAGCTTTTGGATGTGTCTGCCTGTGTGTGTGTGTGTGTGTGTGTGTGTGTGTGTGTGTGTGTGTGTGTGTGTGTGTGTGTAGAACTCAAGTTTAAGAATGTCTCCAACCAATGGCTTTTGTTCATTATTGGGGGATAATAGAATAAATGATACTCTTTTCATCTAAAAACTGAGTCAAAACTGAGTACCAAATTGTTTCTGCTTCTATTACAAAAATTTCTAAACATTTCTATATAGAATTTATTTTGTTTGTTTATTTATTATTATATTATTTTGCATTGGTTTCATGGACATCCATGAAACCAGTAATTCAGGTGGGCAATGTACCTTACCAACATCAAGGTAAGGTATTGTACTTGTTTTTTTAATTGTTATTGTTGAAACACTGTAATGCTTCTTTGGAAAGAACACAGATTATTTTTTTCTCAAAACTGATGTATAAATATGTGAAGAACAGAGAATTGGATGAGGAGAGTGAGAAAAAGTGTAAATATTCATTATGAAAGGCAAGGTACCACAAACCTGATATGTTTTGAACAAAACGCGACAACTGAACCTGAGGAGATACAATAAAATACCAACTCAAAAACTGTTTTAAAAGATAACCTAGTCTGTGATAAGATGAATCTTATTTAATCACAATGTCCTTAAGGTGCATTCCAATAGATACCTATCTGAGAATATGAGAATATTGAAAATCAATATAGTTTACTTGAATTAAAAACATTTTGGATTTATTTTAAAATATAAGAAGAGATTGGACAACCATCTGTCGGAAATGGTATAGGGCAGTGATGGCGAACCTTTTTTTCCTCAGGTGCCGAAAGTGTGTGCGCGCGTGCTATCGCACATGTGCAAGTGCCCACACCCATAATTCAATGTCTGGGGAGGGCGAAAATGACTTTCCCCGCCCCCCCCGGAGGCCGGAAATGGCCCATTTCCTGACTTCCAGTGGGCCCAGTAGGCCCGTTTTTCACCCTCCCCAGGCTCCAGAGACTTCCCTAGAGCCTGGGGAGAGCAGAAATGCCCTCCCCCACCCCCCAGAGGCCCTCTGGAAGCAGAAAACACCCTCCCAGAGACTCCGCGTGAGCCAAAAATCAGCTGGCCAGCACGGACATGCGCACTGGAGCTAAGCTAGGGCAACAGCTCGCGTGCCGGCAGATATGGCTCCGCGTGCCACCTGTGGCACACATGCCATAGGTTCGCCATCACTGGTATAGGGCTTCCTATCTGAGCAGGAGGTTGGACTAAAATACCTCCAAGGTCCCTTCCAACTCTGTTATTCTGTTATTACTATAGAGTAAGTCCAAAAGGATCAGACGTAAAACAATATTTTCAAGTGAGCGCTATAGATATGTTTTTGTTGCTGCTTGATAGAACTTCAAATGCCCAATAGTCTTAGATCTGATTAGTGATGTGTGCTCATTTTACCATAACAGTGGTAATGGAATCTAACAAGTGGCAATATTTCGAATTTGCCTTGATCTTCATCAAGAAAAACTATGAATATGGAAATATTGGTCATGGCTCAAAATTATATTCTGTATATAGTGAACTTAAAGTAGCAGTTGAAGAGAGAGACCTGAAGTTAAAACTAACAAAAATCTTTGCTAATCAAAAACAAATGCTTGAACTTTTTCAATCCTCCTATACAGAAATCCATATAAGAATTTTTTATGATAAAATTTGAATGGATTGGGAATTTTTTTAATGAATTTCAATGGCATAAATTTTTACAGTTTTGTATATCACTCAAACTACTGTATCTATATTTCCACCTATTTTTAACATGTTACATAAAATAATTATTCCACTGTGTGTCTAGAAAGACACTTCATATGTATTAAAATTATGAATTCTAAATGTATACCCTGCCCCGCTGCCCTGTGCGCCCAAGCTGACCAGGCGCTCCGGACTGTGGACACGTGTCAGTGCCACAGGTTGGAGGGCTGGGGCCATGAAAGAAGCCCACTTGGTGGGGTGAGAGGGAAGCCCTGGCCCGCCCGTCCTGGTTGGCAGCTCTGCTCCCCTTGTTCTTCCGGGTTCCAGCGCGCCTGCCACCTGGTCTTCACGCATGCGGGAGCACCAGAAACCGAGAGAGCAGCCGCCCAGTGCGCATGCGTGTGCCCGGAACATGATCTTCCGGTTTCTGGCATGTGCATGCGCAGTGGCCAGCTGGTCTTCACATGCTCATGCACGCTAGAAACTGGAAGATCACCTTACCGGCACACACATGCACACTGGGTGGCTGTTATTTCGGCTTCTAGTGCTCCCACATGTGTGAAGGCTAGCTGGCCAGCATGCCGGAATCCGGAAGAGCAATGGGTGATGGCTCCTTGTGCCCGGAGAGATAGCTCTGCATGCCACTTACAGCACGCGTGCCATAGGTTCGCCATCACGGGACTATGGGGTTTATTATAATTTAAATTTACACAATTATATAATATTTCCAACAGTAGATAAGTAAACTTAAGATTATAGGGCATTTTAGTCTGAGGCAAATCTTCATCTTGAGAATTATATATTCCATTTTTGCAATATATCAAGTCTCTAAGAATTGATTTGTGGAATGATGCCAGAAATCTGTCAACAGCTGAATTGTCTTCCAAGCAAACATGACTTTGCCAATATATGTTCTGCTTCTATTCTTCTGGCACATCAATAGTGTTTAAGAAAGTTCTCTGCCCAGGTCACACACTTCTGAGTTTGGCCTTCACAGACATCCTGTTTCATCCTAAAAATTCTAAAACCTTGCTTTTGTTAAAAATTTACTTAATCTTATGATGACCATTAAATTAATTCCTGACCTAATCTAATCATGCAAAAAATTTCCAACTTGCCAGTGCAGATCTATCTATCTATCTATCTATCTATCTATCTATCTATCTATCTATCTATCTATCTATCTATCTATCTATCTATCTATCTATCTATCTATCTATCTATCTATCTATCTTCTATCTATCTATTTTCTATCTATCTATCTATCTATCTATCAATCTATCTATCTATCTATCTATCTATCTATCTATCTATCTATCTATCTATCTATCTATTTTTCCATCCATCCATCTATTATCTATCTATCTATCTATCTATCTATCTATTTTTCCATCCATCCATCTATTATCTATCTATCTATCTATCTATCTATCTATCTATCTATCTATCTATCTATCTATCTATCTATCTATCTATCTATCATCTATCTATCTATCTATCTATCTATCTATCTATCTTCTATCTATCTATCTATCTATCTATCTATCTATCTATCTATCTATCTATCTATCTATCTATCTATCTATCTATCTATCTATCTTCTATCTATCTATCTATTATCTATCTATCTATCTATCTATCTATTATCTATCTATCTATCTATCTATCTATCTATCTATCTATCTATCTATCTATCATCTATCTATCTATCTATCTATCTATCTATCTATCTATCTATCTATTTTTCCATCCATCCATCTATTATCTATCTATCTATCTATCTATCTATCTATCTATCTATCTATCTATCTATCTATCTATCTATCTTCTATCTATCTATCTATCTATCTATCTATCTATCTATCTATCTATCTATCTATCTATTTTTCCATCCATCCATCTATTATCTATCTATCTATCTATCTATCTATCTATCTATCTATCTATCTATCTATCTATCTATCTATCTATCTATCTATCTATCTATCTATCTATCTATCTATCTATTTTTCCATCCATCCATCTATCTATCTATCTATCTATCTATCTATCTATCTATCTATCTATCTATCTATCTATCTATCTATCTATCTATCTATCTATCTATCTATCATCTATCTATCTATCTATCTATCTATCTATCTTCTATCTATCTATCTATCTATCTATCTATCTATCTATCTATCAATCTATCTATCTATCTTCTATCTATCTATCTATTTTCTATCTATCTATCTATCTATCTATCTATCTATCTATCTATCTATCTATCTATCTATCTATCTATCTATCTATCTATCTATCTATCTATCTATCTATCTATCTATTTTTCCATCCATCCATCTATCTATCTATCTATCTATCTATCTATCTATCTATCTATCTATCTATCTATCTATCTATCTATCTATCTATCTATCTATCTATCTATCTATCTATCTACCTACCTACCTACCTACCTACTTACCTACCTACCTACCTACCTACCTACCTATCATCTATCTATCATCTTTATAATCGCTCTCCATCCAGCTGTCCATCCATTCATATATCACATTTAAGAACACACACCTCAAACTCCCCTGGAGATACAAATTGCTTCTACAGTTGTATCTTGTTGGACATCCATCCTCTAGTAATGGATAGTAAGATGAGCTAAAAATAAAGTTGCAGCAATTTTATAAATTTAGCCATGAAATTATGATGCATTTGAAGACATACTTTTGTTCCCCTCTAACAAAATAGGGGAGATTGGGAACAGATAGGAACAAGCCAGACACATACTTACAGCTACCAAGTTGTAGCTGTATAGCTGTATAGCTGTATTGTTATATATATGGACCTATTTTTTGTTTAGTGCATGGGTATGTACAATATTTCTAGATCATACACTCTATCTACGATATCGTATCTATCTATCTATCTATCTATCTATCTATCTATCTATCTATCTATCTATCTATCTATCTATCTATTTATCTATCTATCATCTATCTATCTAATCTAATCTAATCTATTGCAGGTCAAACTCGCGGCATCACATTGTCATCACATGATGTATTGTGGTTCCCCCCCTTTGCTAAACTGGGGTGGGGGTGGCCAGCATGTGATGCATCTGGCTTCTGGCCATGAGTTTGACACCCCTGATCTATTGTAATCAAGGATATATGTAAATATGCACACTAGCAGGATCCACTAAATCTTGCAGCATCCAATCTGAGTCAGTCACTGCTGGTTTCTTTCCTCCAACCACGCTTATTTTTTTTTCTATAGCACAAGCTTATAACTTCTTTCCTTCTCAAAATTCTCTTTTCAAGTTACCCTGAACCTGAACCACCCAGAGTTTACTCTGCCACCATCCACAGTTCAGGGCTGCATTTTCCTTTCTGCTGAATAAATGTGAGGGAACAATTTTAAAACTGATAGCATTTCCATATACCTCACTGCTTTTTCAAGTTGCAGTTTATGTCTATCACTTGACTTATTCATTATACACCTACTGATTTTAGAAGCCTTCTTGACTAATTAGCAGTTATTCTGAAATAAAACTAGATGTTTTTCCTCACAAATTTAGAGACAAACCTTTGTTCTATAGAAAAACCCCATCTCAAGAAAACAAGAAATATCATTGTAAATTGTTTATTCTCTTCCCTGACAGAAGATAAAAGTTTGTATCAGGAGTGCTGTCACATCTTACATGAGTTTTATTCTATTTTGGAATTATGGGCTAAAATGTCATTTTAGCAGATCCTAATTAATCACATTGATGTGGAATGTGAGGATTTCCCCAGTTCCTTCTAATCTTAGTGAAACTTGAAAGATTTTTAAACAGAGTATTTGTCTCCTGGTTTGTCAGAAGATGATTCATCTCAAGCCTTGTGCTCCACATGTTTAATGCTGCCTCTGTTTGTTTTCCCTCTGGCATTTACTTAATACCTGCAGCTTGTAAACTAATATTTAAGTGCACGTTGAGATTGCTGAGTTAGAGATAGAGTCATAAAAGCCTTTTGCCACCACTCACTGTGCATGCAGCCAGCTTATTGAAGAGCTCACTTGGGAAACACACATTTTCCAATCTACATTACACCAGCATTTTTCCAGTGCATTAACCCCTCTTTTTCCTTTAGCAAAAGTACCTTTCTCTTCACCTCTATCTAATTCAAGCAGTTAAACAAAATCCCAAAACAATAAAACCAAGATCTGGGAGGACAAAGGACTATGTAAAATTCTATCTGCTCATTTAAATGAAAATACAATTTATGTATAAAAAAGGACTTTGTGCGTCAACAGAATGGATGTTTTATTCAAAAGATGCTATTTATGCCTATTTTGTTCAGCTTTTAACAGCCAGATGTTTTTAAAAATCAGGGGTGAGGGGTTTGCAAAGAAACTGTAAATAGATGGATTATCCTTGCTGAACAATTGAGGGACAGATAGTCATATCATAAACTCCTGGTTTTTCATTTGAGAAAGTGTTCTCAACCCTCACCATGTTTTCTAATAGATCATTCCAGTTTCAGAGTTGGAGAGTTTTTGAAAATAGGCAGAAGGTTGGTATGGTATTTAATCCCCTTCACACATTCTCATGAAGACCTAAGGCAGGGGTCCCCAAACTTGGCAACTTTAAGACTTGTGGACTTCAACTCCCAGAATTAGCTGGCTGGAGAATTCTGGGAGTTGAAGTCCACAAGTCTTAAAGTTGCCAAGTTTGAAGACCTCTCACCCAAGGAGTTAAGAGTCACATGGTCAGCTGGGACATCTGAATACTATGTTTATATTTAACTGGATGTTGATACAGGTAGTCCTCAATATACTATCAGAATTGAGCTCTAAATTTCCATTGCTAAGTTGAGAGGTGAATTTTGACCCATTTTACAATATTTTTTGCCACAAGCAATCACTGCAGATGTTAAGTTAGTAGCAACAGCAATAACACTTAGACTTATATACCACTTTACAGCCCTCTCTAAGCGGTTTACAGAGTCAGCATATTGCCCCCAAAAATCTGGGTCCTCATTTTACCAACCTCGGAAGGATGGAAGGCTGAGTCAACCTTGAGCCTGATGAAATTTGAACTGCCAAATTGCAGCCAGCCAGCAGTCAGCAGAAGTAGCCTGCCTTACTGCACTCTAACCACTGCGCCACCGCGGCTCATAGTAACATGGTTGTTAAGTGAATCTGGCTTCCCCATTAACTTTGCTTGTCAGAAGGTCACAAAATGTGATCACATGACCCCTGGACACTGCAACTGTCATAAATACGAGCCATTTTGCCAAGCCTCTGAATTTTGATCACATGACTATGAAGATGCTGCAACTGTTATAAGTGTGAAAAACAGCCACGTTTTTGAGAGCTGTTGTAACTTCGAATGGTCACCAAATGAATGGTTGTAGATCAAGGACTACCAGTATATTTCCCTGGACAATCCTGCTTTATCGAAGTCTTAGACTTTTCATCATTATGTACAACTCATGACCACCATCAACTATTTGTGTCTAAGATATCATGCAAATTGGAACTAGTCCATCATTGGTTGCTTCTATGTTTGCATCAGATTACGTCAGCATGAATGGTCTCTAAATTGTACACATAACAAGGGAAATTATTCACATTGTGGAAAATCGCAGTTGCTTTCTATTAATTGTAAGTGCAGTTAAGGAATGCAGGAAAGAAAAGACACACACACACACACACAAATATACACCAACTTGCTATATTTGTTTTTGTATATACTGTAATGTCTAACCGTGAAGAGAGATTAAAAAATTCTGAAGTGATATTCTGACTTATATTATTAAGGTAGGAAAGACATGTCTCTTCTGATCACAATTTTCTAAGTTAAAGTATTTATTTGTACAATAGACTATCTTTCTTTCAAGAGATGTTATCATTTTCTTTGTAAATGATTCCAGGATAGTCAACGTAGGAAAACACAATCGATCCACTTATAGCATTCTGTCAAACATAAACAACATCTCAAACAACCAAACATATGTGAAATAAATTTCTTCAGTTTGGATGTCTTAAGTCAAGATACTTGCTTTTTAGTTATGAAATAGCCAATTTTTGCAACTATTTTATTTCTCATTACTTTGAAACCTACATACACATACATATACAGAAACAAACAAACAAAATTAAAAGAGCCGAGGTGGCGCAGCGGTTAGAGAGCAGTACTGCAGGCTACTTTAGCTGACTGTGATCATTTGAGTTCAGCTGTTCAAATCTCACCGGCTCAAGGTTGACTCGGCCTTCCATCCTTCCGAGGTAGGTAAAATGAGGACCCAGATTGTTGGGGGCAATGTAAATATATACATTGCTTAATGGTGTAAACCGCTTAGAGAGTGCTTGCACTATGAGGCGGTATATAAATCTCACTAATAAATAAATAAATAAAATCTGATATGGAAATCATATAGCAAGCTTTTATTTTGTCCATAAATTGATTCCTGAATCAAGTACAGGTAGTCCTCAACTTACAACCACAACTGAGCCACAAGTGAGAAATTTGTTAAGTAAGTTTGCTCCATTTTACAACTTTTCTTGCCACATTGGTTAAGTGAATCAATGCAGTTATTAAATTAGTAACACGGTTGTTAAGTGAATCTGGTTTCCCCACTGACTTTGCCGGTCAGAAGGTTGCAAAAGGGGATCACATGACCCCAGGACACTGCAACCGTCATTTGTCAGTTGTCACACATCCAAATGTAAATCACGTGACCATGCAATGGTCATAAGTGTGAAAAATGGTCATAAGTCACTTTTTTTAGTGCCGTTGTAACTTTGAACGGTCACTTAATGAACTGTTGTATGTCAAGGACTACCTGTATTGTTACAGCTTGATATGATTGGGTGAAAATGTACATAAACCCAGCAGCAGAACCGCTAAAATGTTCTTCTTAAAGGAGATTAAAAAAGAGCAAAAGTGGCTGTTTTGTAGTTAAAAGAGACAGGTTAGTAACCGACCCAGTAGCAAAATTCACACACTTCTTTTTTCCTGGTAGTTCCTTGTCTTACTTGGCTTTGATAGTGCTACCAGCATATAGTTAGCTTTATGTGATGTCTAAAATGAAATGTTGTGTTAAACTGGAATTCTCATTGTGGTCACAAAAGTGCTATTTTCTATAGCATGCTCAACCAAATGCCTTCAAATATCTTCCATTAGGATTATGACTCGCAGCACTGGCCATGCTAACTGGGAATGCTGAAAAATCCTGGAGCACAGGCTGTAGGGGCAGAGGCAGAGAGTAGAGCAATTTCCATTATTATTTTTGGGCAATATTTTTAATGATTATATTTCTCAGAAATTGGTTACACTTCTGAAGATAGTAAGTAGGCAATGGAAAGAAACAGAAAAGAAAGAAAGAAAAAGAATCAAAGGCCAAGGGAATACAAGAAAGGATTTGTGCAGATGGCAGTGAATGCTGTATCCATGCTTAAAGCCATGAAAGTCGAAATGGGACGCACCTAATTAGGGACAGCAAAAGCGAGGCAAGGTGGAAAAAGTTTGCTACGTCAAAAGATGCGGGGAAAAATGTGCATAACTAATAACTGTTTTGAACCAGGAGCAAAATCAAGGAACAATTAGGTTATAAATGTAAATAACAGAATAACAGAGTTGGAAGGGACTTTGGAGATCTTCTAATACAACCGTCTGTTTAAGCAGAAGCCATTTCATTTCATTTCTCTATGCAATTTCAGAAAAAATGCTTATCCAATCTCTTCTTAAAAACCTATAGTGGTTGAACTCCCACAATCTCTGAAGGCAAGCCGTTCTGCTGATTAATTTTTCTAAATGTGGATGTATACAATCCTCAAAATATTAATGAATAGAACCAGTCAACAATTTTCAACTCCCGCCAGAGATCCGGACTATCCCCACCCTACTGGCCTTCCGCAAGGCAGTAAAAACATGGCTCTTCCGGCAGGCGGGGTGAAGAGACGATTCCCCCAAGGATGAATGGCTTTTTTATATTGTAATATGATGTTTTTAGATGCTATTTTAATGTGTAGTTCTAATCTCTGCTGTAAGCCGCCCTGAGTCCCACAGGATTGGGCGGCCTATAAGAACTCTTATAAATAAATAAATAAAATAAATATATTGAACATGACCATCTTTCAGCCTGATATTTGTCTAATGAATGTGGTCAGATATGATCCTGGGAAACATACCCTACATATTACCTTAAACACCGAATCGGAGAGGAAAAAAAAACCCTCACTCCTTCAAACATATCCAAAGTCCTAGCTATAAGAACAGAAATAGCTTGTGTACCATTTTCGATTTCAGATTGGCCTTTTTCTGCAGAGAGACGGCTGCTGAGTTTCTGATTAATATACCTCTTGACATATATAAATGGCCCTGGCCGTTTCCTAATTCAGAGTATGGAAAGTAGATTGAAAGTCCAAGGAGAACAGTAGATTCTGCATTAATTTCATCATTGAGTTGCCCGAGAACAGTAAGTAAAACTCATCTGCAAAGCAATTTGAAAGTCCCTTCAGCTTTGTTACCATCTTTGGTCAGAAGACTGAAATATTTAGCAATTTGCAATATTATTACCAGCCCAAATCAATCCATCCACAGGATGAAGGCCGCTTCATTGAAGGTTATGGACCAGTAGTGGGTTCTAAATCCCATTGCTACCGATTTGCACATGTGCTTGCACACGCACGTGATGCTTCTGTGCACGTGTGTGATGCTTCTGCGCATGCGCAGAAGCATCCCGGGCAGGTGGGCAGAGCCTCCCACCGCCACCGCTACCAGTTTGCAGAACCGGGCCGAACTGGGAGCAACCCACTGCTGTTATGGACCATAATCTACCACATTGGATTGGTAAATAGCAACAGCACTTAGACTTATATACTGCCCCACAATCTTTTACAGCATTTTCTGCCTATTGCCCCTAACAATCTAGGTCCTCATTTTACTGACCTCGAAAGGATAGAAGGCTGAGTCAACCTTAAGCCCTTCAGGATTCAACTCCAGACTGTGGGCAGAGTTTACCTGCAATACTGTATTCTAACCACTGAGCCCCCAGGGTTCCTAAATAGAGACTTTTTGGCTTTCCAGTCTAGTGACTGGCCCAAAGTCATCCAGCTGTCTTCTGTATTTTAGGAACTTGGGTTTGTGCTCCTAGTCCAGCACCTTAATCACCACAGCACACTAGCTCTCATATATATGAACTCCCATATATACGAGAGTGTAAGTGTGATTGTGTGTGCTTTGTGAGAATAGCATGAAGAAGTCTAATTGGTTTTGCTTTCAAAATACTTCATCCCTCAGGTGAAACAGGATCAGTGTAGAACTTAAATTTAGATATTCCATCTGTCATAGTTTTATCAGTTATATGTTTTCAATTTTCTTTAAAAGGGAAGATGGAGAGGGAAATATTTCACCTTGTATTTGTAAAAAAAATGTTGCTTGCTTTCTCCCTTAAAAACAAAACAAAACAAAACCTGAACTGTGATTCATCATTTCCCTCAAAATGTAGTTATAGTCCTTATTATATGGAAACTGCTCACTGCTTTCTAAACTGGTACAAGGATTTGTGTTAACAATAATCAGCAACAAGGATTATGTGACATAAAACTCCAAACTTGTATTGAGGAATCCAGTGCTGAACAAAGTGTGAGAGAAATTTGACTCAAGATCAAATTCCTATTTGTTTTTCACTTTGCTATCCATCTGAAACTCAAGGCTCCATAATATCCCATCCATTTCCATTTTATCTTCATTTCAAAGAAGTTAGACTGAAAGATAATGACCAATTGAGAGTCAGTCAGAGAATTTCTTACCTAGCTGTATCTATTATGCTTTCATATGATTTTTCATCATTTTAATGGTAAAAATCAGAGAACCCAGAATACTGCACAATCAAATGCATTCTCTGAGGAACTGATTCACACTTAAAGGTACCCAAAGGATGGGGACAAAGTTTACATTTTGCGGGGCCCTAGGTGCTCACTGAGCTTGGTTGTTTTCTTGCAGACATTCCATTACCAAACTAGGTAACATCATCAGTGCTAGTAAAGACTGGGGTATGCTCTCATTTTGTATACTAGTGGCTTGCCCTGTCAGTGTTGGTGGATGAGGTCTTGGTGGTTCTATGATTGTCTTGCTTACTGTTAACTTGTTTGTCTGAGTTGGTAGAGTTCCTTGATAGGCTGATTGGGCATAGAATCAGTTTACATTATATAGCACATTTCTCAATTTTCTTCCAAACAATATATTAGCCAGATATATGAATAGGGACATTTCCAGCTCCCATAAAAAGGAACGTTTGTAGCTCATGGTTGAACCATCAGTAACACTGATGATGTTGCCTGGTTGAGTAATGTATAATAATGGATATAGTAAATGCATATTGAATTATCTGCAAGGAAATGACCTACTCAGACAGCACCAAGGACCCCACATTTGTGGCAATCAGTTTTCCATTCATTCCAAGTGAGAAATATTTAATGTACGGAAAATAATATTAATGCAGGTTGGTCTTTCTCATTAAGAAAAATGGAGAGCTTTTCCAGGCAAGGGAGCCATTCATGTCCACAGCGTAAAAAATCCTGCTTCCATCGCCCAAGGCAGATTGAATATAGATCAATACAACCCAACATTAAAGCTATTCCGGTTCAAATCTGGCAAGGAAGATGCATTTATTTTTTGTTTTAGAACTGTTGTGGCTGCATTGATGGAATGCTGGAATTCCCAAGGCTTCCCTTTTGCTCAAGCTGGTTGTTCGAAACAAAATTGCTTTCTTCATTAAGCTCCAACTTTAATTTTCAATATATTAAATTTATGGGGTGTTTGAAGCAATAACATGTTCTTTTTATTGGTTTTGTTCTTCCAATTATTAAACTAAGATTGTCATTTAAAGGTAATCTTTGTCATGATGCCTTGTATATATATTCCGAGTTTTATATTTATGAGATGAATAAACCAAATTGAAAGCGATTGTTTTAGAGAGAGAGAAAAAAAGTTCAAATTAGTTCTGCTATGATTATGTTTCTGCAAGTATAAATATAGGCAAAATAACATTAATTTAATGGAAACTAAATCTGATTTATGTATTACTGACATAGCAAACAGAGTATCTAAAATTGTACCCAATAGAACTTAAATATTATATAAACTTTACAATAGCAATCTGTATAAATGAATTCATCATTCTATTTTCTACATTGTTTTTCTTCTATTCAATTGTGTTCAATTCTCCTAGACTGCCTGGACATGTTCCTACAGTTTTCTTTGGCAAGGTTTTTCAAAAGTGGTTTGCCATTGCCTCCTTCCTAGGGCTGAGAGAAAGTGACAGGCCAATGGCCACCCAACTGGCCTTGTGCCATGGTGGAACTAGAATTCATGGCCTCTCAGTTTCTATACCTGATGCCTTAAGAACTATTATGTTTTCTATATTTATATTTCCTATATTAAAGGCAAGTTCCGGCTTAGTAACCTTGTTTCTGAGAAATCAAAAGTAAAGAATTTTGGAGATATCTCGTTTCAAATGAAGAGTTTTTAAGCACTTGTGTTTAACTCTTCTGTTGAAGCTAAATACTAAGCCAGCAGAGTTTAACTAGAGTTTAACTCCTCTGCTCGCAACAGAATACCTTATTCCACCAGACTTGAAATTTTGGGCTTAGATAGCTTAGAGCTACGTCGCCTTCGATCTGATCTAAATGTAGTTCATAAAATCATCGGCCACAATGTCCTACCTGTCAATGAATACTTCAGTATTCTTGAAGTATGAATACTTCAACCGCCGCCCTGAGTCCTTCGGGAGTTGGGCGGCATATAAGAACACCATAATAAATAAATAAATAAATAAATAAATAAATAAATAAATAAATAAATAAATAAATAAACAATACACGCGCACACAATAGATTCAAACTCAATGTAAACCGCTCAAAACTCGACTGCAGAAAATACGACTTCAGCAACAGAGTGATCAATGCCTGGAATGCACTACTTGACTCTGTGGTTTCTTCCCCAAACACCTTAGACTGTCTACAGTCGACCTCACCTCATTCCTAAGAGGTCTGTAAGGGGCGTGCATAAGCGCACCATTGTGCCTACTGTCCCTGTCTTACTGTCCTATTGTCCAAATTTACCTGTACCTACTTTGCTTTTGTTTATGTTTATACCATACCTGCTATCTTGTCCATGTTTTGACAAATATAATAAATATAAATAAATAAAAAATAAATAAATATTAGTTGTTACTCCGTTAACATGTTTTCCCCAGCCAATTACCATGGGGCTGTTCTTTTCCAAGGATGAAAAAGATCCACCCAGTTCTTTTCAGAGATTTTGTTCTTGGAAACAGAGATAGTCTGTCTGGTCTATTCAAAGACACCAAAGAGGGTGAACACTCAGATGCTAGGTCACAAATGTACCTTGGACCATGGAAGATTATTTTGTACAGATAGTCCTCAACATACAACTAGTTGCTTAGTGACTATTCAAAGTTATGACAATATCTCCCCCGAAAGCTATGTATGAAGTTTTGAAGTTCCAACTGCTGCCTTCCCTCATGGTCACATGACTGCATTTGGGGCACTTGGAAACCGGCCCTCATTTAAGGCTCATTTGCAGCATCCTGTAGTCATGTGATTGCAATTTGCAAAACTTCTGCTAGAAACCAACATTCACTCCTGGCTTCTAGCATAAACTACCCCACAGCAAATAATGGGTTCAATGAATGACCACTGCAAAATCAAATCAAATCATAAAATCAGATTGGTCATGAGATCACCTGATTTAAAACCATCATGACTCATGACCTTAATTACCAGGCTCAATTATGATTATAAGTCAAGAAGTATCTGTAATTCCTGTCTGCTACTCCTTAAATCCAACCGGTTTCCCCCCCAAATTCATTCAGTAACCCAGGAAAAGAGGCAACAGTTTAGAGAGTAAGCTCCCAAACCACCGCAAAGTAATTTAATGTCTAAAGGCAAAGAAAGATTAAGAAAAGCAGAATTCAGCTGCTTCCTAACTTAGCATATTTGTATGAAACATTAAAGGAGGGGATTTTCCAGAAGTTTGTGAATGCACCAACCCTGGAAGTTTTTAAGAAAGAGATTGGACAACAATCTGTCTGAAATTGTATAGGGTTCCTGCCTGAGCAGGGTTGAACTAGAAGACCTCCAAGGTCCCTTCTAACTCAGTTATTCGGTATTATAAGCAGATAGGGATGAAAATTGCAGAAATGCTAATGCTGTAGGACAGGGGTCCCCAAACTTGGCAACTTTAAGACTTGTGGACTTCAACTCCCTGAATTCTCCAGCCAGCATAGCTGGCTGGAGAATTCCAGGAGTTGAAGTCCACAAGTCTTAAAGTTGCCAAGTTTGAAGAACTCTGCTGTAGGAGAATATGAACTATACAGCGGTGGGTTTGGCCCAGTTCTGCGAACTGGTAGCAACGGTGGTAGGAGGATCCGCCCACCTGCCCGGGATGCTTCTGTGCATGCGAACGTGCGCGTGAACCGGTAGCAATGGGTTTTAGAACCCACTATAGGAACTATACCATACTTTGTAGAAATTTCTGGAGAGGTCTTTGAGCTATGATATTTCAAAATTTGTTTTTAAAGATTATGAATTATAAGAATAGAATGAAAATAAAATAAAATTTCTTTTTAAGTACCTATAACTTCATTCCAGGGGGGCAGGGGGACAGAATGTGAAGGCATTTACATCAGTAGCAGCTCCTATGACAGGGAACACCAATTCCAAGTTTGTAGGCAAATAAATCATGAGGGTTATACAGAGGTAGCAATGTATATAAGATATGATGGTGCTTCTTCTGTAACACGGTGAGAATGGGTTTGTCAGCTATCGAAATGGAAATAAGAGAGTTTTCTCCCAAAAAGGAAATAAATTGCAAGACCGGATTATCTATCAGATAATTGGCACAAAATTCCCAGCTTCTCAAGAGATTGAGTGACAGTGTCGAAATGGTAAAAATAAGCAACTATTTCAACCCTCAATTTCTTTATTACAAACTTCAATCTGATTTGGGGGGTAGATGCAAGTGGCACATTTTTCTCCTTTGCATTCCTCACACTAGCCAAAGCTTCTTCTTCTTCTTCTTCTTTTTTTTTTGATAGGAAGAAGTGACTGTTGTGGTACCACTCTTTTAGCGTATTTTATTAATTTGAATGTTAATATTTACTGGATCTGTTGTTCCAATTGTTCTTTTATAGTGTTGTTTTAACTTGTTGCAAGCTGCCCAGTCATTTGATAGTCAGATGGGAAGCATATAAATTTAATAAATAACATAAAATAACATATAAAATAAATAATGTTGGATCCTTGGAAAAAGAAAGTGAGTCTGGGGTTATGTGGAAACCCAAAAGATTGGGTTCAAATATTTTCCCTCTGCCCTGGTATTTTACAAATATTTTACAAATTAGCCTGCTTTATTTCGTGATTCAGACTATGGCTGAACTCAATGCAATTTCCTATTTTTGTTCTCTGTTTGCAATTATTTTCATTTCATTGTATGTATGGACTTTTGTAAGAATCAGTAAGTGGGATTAAAACATTGCTCATGTAAATCAGCAACATAAATACAAGACTTTGTTTGCACACCTTATATGTCCTAAATGATGCTCCTCTGAAGATGTTTTCTAGAAGTCCAGAAATATGTTTTTTTTTAAATCCTACAGAAATAATACTAGCTAAAAAAAACATGCTATGTCTTTCCAGTCACTCTTAGAATTGTTCTGCATTTATTGAATCAAGAGGTGATTTTAGATCTGGCTGCAAATGTTGATGGAATTAGCAGAGATGGCTAAATTGACTGCTTTGATTAAAAAAAACATAAGTACCATATTTTTCAGAATATAAGATGCACCAGAGTAAAAGACACACCTTAGTTTTTGGGGAGGAAAATGGGGGGGGAATCTACCTACCAGGTATTCATCTGGCTAGCGTCCTTAGTCTGGTCAGCTTCAGCACATTATTTTATCCCCTGGTTAGGACTGAAAAAAACCTTTTTCAGAGGGAATAGCAATGAAAACAAGCCTGCAATGACTTAGGGCTGGAAAAAAACTTCTTCGGAGAGAGTAGGAATGAAAAAATCCTGCAAGCTGGGAAGATCGTTAGCACATCATTAGGGCTAGAAAAACCTTTTTCAGAGGGAGTAGCAATGAAAACAAGCGGGAAGATCATTAGCACCTCGTTAGGGCTGGAAAAAAGCTTTGAAAAAGTTACATTTGGAGTATAAGGTGCACCCAAATTTTCAGCCTCTTTTAGGGTGGCGGAAGGTGCGTCTTATACTCCGAAAAATACGGTACTTTTGTTTCTACTTGGAAACCACTTCTGGACTTTGTGCTTGAGGTGGAAAAAAAGGAAACTTTGATTTTGGGTTTTATAGATTAGATAGATTTGTTGATATAAAAATGGCTAGTTTATAATACTAGGTAAAAGTAAAAAGTTGAGGTTTGATGTTACGGTCTTATTTTACTGCACCAAAGGGAGTCGGAAGTCAACACCTTTTCTTTCTTTTTCCCTTCTTTTCTGCACTCTTCCCTTCCTCTTTCTCTCCCCTATTTTTCCTACTATTCGTTTTTGTACTTTTTGTATTTTATATTATAAACAAATTAAAAAAGAGGTGATTTTTTGTTCAAGAAAATCATGGACTAAAGAGATAGATACTGTAAGTGATCGATAAAGATGATTCAGGGTAATAGCAGGTTATCTGAAATATTTTGCCTTATTTAATATAGCATAAAATATAACACCACAACAACACAATGAAAGGGTTGGGTAAAAGAAGAATGTAAACAGTATAGAATTTACTGCCTGATGTGCTGCTAGGAATCATACACACATCACATTATGAATCTCCTTGAACTATAAAAGCTATTGTTTTAATGGATATTACAAATTAAATAAGGAACCATTTTTTAATTATCTGTTCTAAAAAGAAGTCTATTTTGGCATTACTTATTTCAATTAACCCATCCTGTCAAGCTTGTTGATCATTTACAAGCTAAAATAAACCTTCTGGTCAGGAGATTGATTTAAGTGAAACATTTGCTAATTTTTTTTAAAGTTTATGGGAGGTATATATGTATGTATGTATGTATGTATGTATCAGAGGTGGGTTCCTGCTGGAGCTGTTTGGTGTGTAGCTCCGGTAGGGAGCGGCCGATTGCGCAATTTGCACGCGCCCGCTCCAGAGTCCTCTCCGCCGATCTGTCGCGTGCGTCACCATCTTTTTCTGAGAATTTTTGGGTGATTTTGCTTCTGCCCATATGTGGAAGCAAAATTACGCTGAAATCTCACGAGGGGACGCACGCACGAGAGAAATTTCAGCGAGATTTTGCTTCCGCGCATGCGCAAAAGCAAAATCTCACCAAAAATCTTATGCACATGTGCGTCCCCTTGCAACATTTTGGCGCAATTTTGCTTCTGCACATGCGCAGAAGCAAATTGTATGAGGGGGGCATGCAAGCGTAGCGAGCACATGTGAGCCCGAAACGTGGAGATGCGCGCGCAGCACACCAGCATCGGTAAGCTAGCAACCCGCCCCTGGTATGTATGAATGTATGTATGTATGTATGTATGTATGTATGTATGTATGTATGTATGTATTTGCCATCCATCTCAGCCACAAGGTGACTCTGGCCAGCTTTCAATGTTAACAAGAATAAAACAATGCAACAATATGAATACAATAAGAGTAAAACACTATAAAGATTATATTAAAACAGACTTTCTCAGATTTATACCCCCTAAAGTCAGATAACAGAGCCTGTTTTAAGAATATGGTGCTTAATTAAATTAGGCTGTGCCAGAAAATGTCTACTTGAATCATGTATACTGCAATGTTATTTTTGTCAGCTTGTATGAAATCTGAATCATTTTTATCTTATTAACTTCATTTATTTAAGCTTTATTGAAATCAGTGGGAATCACTTTTTTCCTCTCCCTGTGATTTTACTATTAAATTGTGTGATCTATCAAATCAAAGTCTTTATGGGGCCAGAGAAAGCTCTACACTTCTTATCTGGATATTTGCTAGTCATCAGATCACACAGATTTATAGGCTCGCTTTGGTGATTAAGAAGGACTACACAAGCTGTGATTTGTTGGGTTACTGTTTCAGATATATTTTCTTGCCTAAATAGAGAAGCAGAATGACCAAGGGAAAAAAGGCAGTGGAAGCAGAAGCAACTTCTGATTTCCTGCCAGGTTGACTGCAGATGACTGCCTTCTACAAATTCATAATGGAACTGATCTACCCTAGCCTTTGGACAACTAGGGTGGGAACAATCTACTGAACTTCTGATGAGACTATGGCAACACAGCAGCATGGAAGCAACCACAAATTGCCAAGTTTCAATCGGTGGGAGCCATGGGTCCCAAATTTTGGATGCATTCAGTAAGTTAGCCCATTTGAGGAACCTTGGTTCAAAAATTGTTGCCCTATGATGTGTTCTCTTGCCCGGTTAAAGGTTTCAAACATGAGAGTTTTAGTAGTCTTTAGATACATACAAACATAACGTTCATGATACTGCTTTCCAGAAAAATCAACCTATGCTTACTGCAAAAGTACCGTATTTTTCAGAGTATAAGACGCACCAGAGAGAGGGACTTCCGGTTTGGTGTTCGGCGCCGATGGCGTTCTTCTTTCAGGACGCCTTTCCGACTCCCTGCCGGGCCGCCAGAACAGCTGTCTGGCGGCTCGGAATATCTCTGCCCCGGACATAGGGGAGAGAGGAGAGTGTGGCAGGTGGGGTAGAGCCCCCCTAGTGCCCTAGGAGTCATCCAGGGGCGCGAAGGGAAGGCTCCCCAGGTAGCCTGCCCCTAGCTCCGGGAGCCAGGAAATCTCCGCTTTTGCGGAGCTAGACGCTGAAGCCGCCGCTGCCTCTAGAAGAGGATTTTTAAAACTTTTTTTTCTGTGCAGTTAAAGAGGCAGACAGAGAGAACCAGGGGCTTTGCTGGGCAAGTATGGATTTTTTTTCTTTTTTTTAAACCCTCGGCCAACTTCTATTTGAAGAAACAAAGTAACATTTAATATGCAACAATATGGCGTTTGAAGGAGGAGAAGTGAAAGTGATTTCCGTTTTGCTTGTGGTTTTTTTTTCTCTTATGGAAACTCTTTGTTCTGAAAACTGAAAACTGGCTGTCCTTCTTATATTCTCTGATAATTGACAAAAATAAGGATTATTTGCCTTTGAAAGTGGAAAGTATCTTTTTAGAGATCTGGCTTTTTAAGGCGTTTTGAAGAAGTTGGGAAGAGAAGTGAAGGTGATTTTTGCCTTGTTTGCTTGTGGCTCTTTTTCTTATGGAAAATTACAACTTTGAAGACTGATTTTTTTTTCTCTGTCTCCTGACTTTGGAAATTAAAAATCTTTCTATCCTTTACATTGGAAAGAATTTCATTTAGAGTTATGGCTTTTTTCCATACTTTTCTGGAAAGATAAAAATGGTTTCAAGTTTGGAAGGATTGATTTTTTTTCCCCTGGCTTTTCTCTTGTGGAAATTTTGAAAACTGATTTTTATTCTCTGCTCCGTGACTTTGGATTATAACAATAAAAGATTATTTGTCCTGGAAATTGCAAGAATTTTTTTTAATTATTATTTTTATTTTTACAGATTTGACTCTTTTTTGCACCTCTTTGGAAGTATAATAAAGAAGAAGTGAAAGTTATTTGTGTTTTGTTTGTGGTTTTTGGATTTTGGGAAATTTTTGAATTTGAAAACTGGTTTTTATTTTTGATTCTCAATTTTGGATTATAAAAACTGATAGTGATTTGGCGTTTTTAGTTTAATTTCTTGGAACTATAACAATGGCCTCAAAATATGGAATGATTGCTTCGAATAAAAGGCCTATTTACCCCTCTGCTTTTACTTCTAAAATGCAACTTGCTACTGAACCAACACCTCCACAAGTTTTGACATCGGAAAATTTATTAAATACTTTAAAGATTATGAAACAAGACTTAATTTTGGAATTTAATCAAAAAATTACTGAAATAGAAAATAAAATGCAGGAAGCTTTGAAGAATATGGAAATGCAGCTACGGATGGACATGTTAGAGGTTTGCAAAGGTTTAGCAACAAATGTTGATTTTTTGGAGGATTGTATTGAAACAAATAAACAAGCGTTGGCAACCTCGGTGGAATATATAAACAAATTTAAAAAGGATATTGCAAATTTTGAAACAGAGGTGTTGATGTCACAGTTTAGAAGAACGCAGTTCGCTATTAGAGTAAGGGGGTTGAAAGAAGGTTTATATGACGATTTGAAGGGAAGAATGATTGAGGCCTTGGTGCAGGTTTCTGGAATTTCTAAAGATGAGCTGGCTATACAAATTGAAAAGTTATACAGGGTCAATTTGTGGTACGCAAAACAAAAACATTTACCAAGGGACATTGTTATATATTTTACTACAAGAGTCTTACGAAACAGAATTATCCAGGCGACATTTAAGAATAATCTTCAGGTGAATGGTCAGGAACTTAAGATTTGGAAAGAAATTCCCTTTAAAATGCTTAAAGCTAGAAAAGAATTTACTTTTTTGATTGATGAACTTAAAAGATTGAATTTACAATACAAATGGGAAGCACCAACAGGAGTTACGGTGAAATTTTTGGAGAAAAGATACCGGCTGAATACGATAAACAAAGCTACCAAATTTTATATCAATATTTTAAAGGCTGATATATCTAAAATTCCAGAAGGAAAACGTATGAATGTAGAAGAAGACAAGGAGGAAAAGTCATTCTTATTGGATCAAAATGAAATAATCTCAAAGACTCAAAGTGAATCGCAGAGCCAGAAAGATGTGAAAAAGGAGATGGAGTATTGGGATCAGATGGAAGAGGAGCTGATAAATTCAAAATCATCAAGATACAAAAGGAGGCAACCAATAAGATATAAAGAGAAGTAGTGTTGATATGTATTAGATGGATGGAGATAATATAATTGTATTTTCTTCTTCTCCCCCCTTTTTTTTTTCTCTTTCCTTCTTTTCTTTTAAGGGGGAAAGAGAAAGAGAAGATTTCCCCCCCCCCTTTTTAATAATTCTTTAAGAATTGGAATTCCTAATTTTTAATTAAAACTATTGAGCTTTAAATTATTACAATTAGATTTTTAAAATTTAAAGGAAGGTTGTTTGTTTTTTTTTCTTTCCATTTGTTTTAGGTTTTTGTTTTTCTCTCTCTCTTTTCTAGATTTTTACTATTATTATTATTATTATTATTACTATTGTTATTATTTTTATTGTTATTACTATTACTATTACTATTACTATTACTATTATTATTATTATTATTATTATTATTATTATTATTGTTGTTGTTGTTGTTGTTGTTGTTATTATTATTATTATTATTATTATTATTATTATTATTATTATTATTATTATTATTATTATTATTATTATTATTATTATTATTATTATTATTATTATTATTATCAATATTACCTTTAAGGATACTTTTTTATTATGAATTAACAAGTTGTTGAACAATAATATTATGTGGTTATAATGAAATTTAAAGGCTTTAATATTTAATACATGTAATATTTTTTTTATCTGAGCTAATAAGTTGTTGTATAATAATGTTATTATGAGAAACTTAGAGGTATTATTATTTAATATTTTTTATTATGAATTAAAGTTGTTGTATAATAATATTATGTTATGACGAAATTTAAAAGTTTTATTATTTAATATGTAGACATGTAATATTTTTTTTAGTTTTATTTGAGTTAATAGGTTTCTTTAGAGTAATATGTTGTTATGATGAAATTTAAAGGTATTATTATTTAATATCTTGATATTAGCTATGTAAAATTTTTTCGGTTTTAGTTAATTATGAGATTATTATTATTATTAATGTTTTTTTTAAGGATTTAGTATTATTAATAATTTTTATAGATCTAGAAAGATGATTGAAAGGAGGAGGGAGAAACTGTTTTCCTTCCTTTGTATAACTCAGATTATATAATTAATATATCTTTAACTTTTATTTTTTATTTTTTAGAATTATATGGGAAATAATATAAAATATAGAAATTTAATGATGTTAGCAATGTGTAATTTGGAGTTGAGGGGTTTTTCCTTTTTCTTTTTTCTTCTGTAATTACTGATATTATGCCCTGTGTTCTCTCTGGGAAGTCCGGGGGGGAGGGGGGGAGGGAAGGGGGTGGGGGTGGGGAGAAAAATTAAAAAATGTTTGTACTCTGTAGTAATAAAACTTTTTCAATAAAAAAAAAAGACACACCAGAGTATAAGACGCACCTTAGTTTTTGGGGAGGAAAATAGGGGGAAAAGTTCTGCCTACCAGATATTCATCTGGCTAGCCTCCTTAGTCTGGTCAACTTCAGCATATTAGTTTGCTGGTTTTGAGCGCGGGGAAGCATTTTATCCCCTGGTTGGGGATAAAAAAACAGCTTCTAAAGCACAGCTGATCGTCAGAGGGAGCTGATCGTCAAAAAAGCTACATTCGGAGTATAAGATGCACCCCAAATTTCAGCCACTTGTACGGGGGGGGGAGTGTGTCTTATACTCCAAAAAATACGGTAAGTAAAAATATTAAACCAAGGATATTAAAGGTATGAAGAAGGAAATGTAGTTAACCTAGTTTACATCAACACACATAAAGCAATCCTTAGTTATTATTTTTATATAACCAAACTATTTTAAAGTACTTCTCTTGTACTGTTTATTCACCTTTGTATTTAATCTACATTCATTAAGCACCCATTCATAACTGACCCTATCACTTCTTGTTTTATTACACACTATTCTTAATTATTCCATTTCCACTACATGAACTTTTCATTTATGTTTCTCTTGACCCAAGAAACTCTAAGTTTTATAAAATGAAGTAAACAGAAGCTTGTTGTTAAAAACAACATTTTTTGCTTCTATTGAAAAAGAAGAAGAAAATTTTTTCTGTGCAAAAAATCAATCTATTACTTCCTACAAAAATAGTATGACTTAAAACTTACCTGCCCATTTTTTGTAAAGTATTTAAATTCATCTACTTGATTTTCTTCTTTTTCTTTTCTTTTGTATATATAACTCACAATTATTCATTCCCTGCAAAACACAATTACTTTGCCTTTGATACCTTAATTTTCAAATACTGGTTGCATCCTGCCTCCTGAATTTGCTGCAAATTATACATACATACATACATACATACATACATACATACATACATACATACGTGTGTGTGTGTGTGTGTGTGTGTGTGTGTGTGTGTGTGTGTGTATGTATGTTCCCCTCTTCAATCAATACATATCTAGCATCACCATAAGCATTTATTTAGATATTCCATATTCTGTTTTAATTGTTTACTGTTCTACCATTTGCTGAACATTGTTTTCATGCATATTTTACTCTTTCATAAATTGTGCACCATTCCATAATTCAAGATTTTTTTAATTTTATCTTGTACATTCTCTAAGTCAGCAAACATCCAATAAACTCTGTCTCACATGCATATACTTTTTAATGACCGTTGAGCAAAGTGTTGAGCTGATTACTTTAGCAGCAAATTAGCAGTTTTTGCATTTACTGTTCTACCTTTTCATATGCATAAGGGAACACTAATAACATTCTTCTAATTGTAAGGCACAGTTACAGCCCTTACAGATATGTTGAACCAACTGCACAACTCTATAAACTACTAAGACATCACATGTTCTATACTTAAAATTGGTCACCATGATATAAAAAAGGATATTGAGACTCTAGAAAGAGTACAGAGAAAAGCAACAAAGATATATTAGGGGACTGGAGGCTAAAATATGAAGAATGGTTGCAGGAATTGGGTATGTCTAGTTTAATGAAAAGAAGGACTAGGGGTGACATGGTAGCAGTGTTCCAATATCTAAGGGTCAGAAAGAACAGTGGGTCAACCTGTTCTCCAAAGCACCTGAGAGTAGGACAAGAAGCAATGGGTGGAAACTAATCAAGGAGAGAAGCAACTTACAACTAAGGAAAAATTTCCTGACAGTGAGAACCATAAACCAATGGAATGACTTGCCTTCAGAAGTTGTGGGTGCTCCATCATTGGAGGTTTGTAAGAAGAGATTGGACAATCATGTTTCTGAAATGACATAGGCTCTTTTTCTGAAGCAGGGAGTTGGACTAGAAGACCTCCAAGGTCCCTTCCAGCTTTGTTTTTCTGTTAAAATGTCTCATCAAACTTCTAACTTTTAATAATTTCCTGAAACTTTCACAATAAAGCAAATCAATTGCGTTGCAAACAAGTACATGTACACTTAAACCAAATATTCCAAACAATAAATGTTTCTAAGCCAATACTCTTTAAACTTTTTTATACTCTCTCAACTTTCTCTCATGACATTCATGTTACTTAACAGACTAATTAAGTCCTAGAATACATTCATTCAGAATGTTTCCTAAAAGCCCTATCACCATACATTGGAATGCCACATGGGACCATCACCATCCTATGAATTCTTACTTTTACATACATCAACAAAACCAAATTAATTAAATTAGAGTTACACTTTCCGGAATTTATTCTTCAATTCCATCCCTCAATATCGGATCTCCTTCATTCATATATATTATAGCCATGCACTTTTTAGGAAAAAATCATATCTAATTAATTAATTAGTCAATCCACTTTTTGTATTATTCTTTGTGCTAAAGAAAAGTATTCATAATTTTTCAATGTTTAAGATGACTGTTTTGTCTATTAAAGTAATAATTATCAATACATTATGTTCTTTCCTATTCCATTTTCCCATTATCTATGTCTTCTTCATTGTTTTTGTAGTACATTCTCTTACAATGGTTGGTCATACTTAATGTAAACCACTGAAATAAATGGAAATCAGTTATTATTCATTAAAATATTACATTTATTCTTGTGTTGGCTGCTTGTTCTGCAATGAAGAAGGAGATGAACTGTTATGACATCGTAACTATTGTTGTTAGATTTATTTTTACTTCATTTAAGAACAGACATGCAAATATGGCTGAGTTGGTGGAAAGAAGAAAATCAATAAAAATGTTTGACTTAGGACACAAAGGTAGGAGTTGTTTTCTGTCCATAACAAAATAAGAAGTCTAACTGAAACATAATTAGAAGAGACAATGAGGAAAAAAGGGAAAGAATCTAATATTCTGACAGGTCTATAAATTATATTAATTTGCTCACATAGTGAAGAAAACACTGATACTATGAATCCCTCAATTAAAAGCTATCTATTATGTTTCTTTATTCTGTATAAGATTTTGGCTTGGAAACTATACAGTTTTTTAAATACTTTAATAATAATAAACAGTTTTCGACTCATTGAACACATTTTTGAAGTTATATTTTTCTCTACTGAGATAATCTTCTTACTTAATTGTATCTCTGCTACTTTGACATATTTTGCAAGTTATTACCAATCCAACCATGTGACAATATTAACTGTTCAGAATATGAATTATTTAGGTTATAGTCACAAACAAACAATTTATAAAGGCATTTCTGCATTTAAACTAGTTAAACTCTAGAGCAGTGGTTCCCAACCTGTGGTACGTGTACCACTAGTGGTACGCGAGGGCCTTCCAGGTGGTACGCGAACACTTTCGGGGTCATGAACGATTTTTAGTTAGTTATTTTTTACTTCACAAAAATGTTTACTGCCTAACACAAGATAATCTGGCAACAATTTGCAACTGTTGCCACACGCCACCCACCTGGTCCCAGCGGCCCGAGAATCCAGTTGCTGGATGCGCGGGGCCAAAAAAGGAACGGTACAATTATGGAAATAAAGTGATATCTGATCAAATTTAGTTTCTCTGGAACCAGGTGGTACGCGGCGACTGTACGGGACCTCCAAGTGGTACTCGATCACAAAAAGGTTTGGAACCACTGCTCTAGAGGAAAGTTAAAGTGGTCCTATTACTTTCCAACTTTAGAAATATATAAATTTTCTAAATAAATAAATTACTTTCATTTAGAAGCAATATTGAGGTGTTTGGATGACTCTTATAAAAATGCCTTTCCATGCTGCATTTTCATTTTTAAAAAAAAATCGAAAAAGGAGGAGGAAAAGAAGATAGAAAGAGGAAAAGAGGAAAAGAGGAAAAAGCACAAAAGCAAAAGCTAAAAGATCACTTTGTGTGTCTGCATAGACATTTTTATTATCTTGAGATTATATATAATGACTAGCTAACTATAATTCGGTATTTCTGCTGGAAAGCTGTTGAAGAAATTAGAAAAATCACTCAACAGTCTTACATGGAAATTAATGCTGTTGGTTTATTGTTCATTTTCCTAATATTAATGTAATAAATAAGTAACATATTAATTTCTTCCTGTTGACTGCTGGGTTCATTATTGTGAAACGTTAGAACATGAAAATAAGATCAGTGAAACATTCATACAACAAAAAAGAATTTTGATAAATCTTACAGCAAAGTATAATTTTATTCACATCGGATCCACGTTCGGTAGCTGTATCAATAACATTTCCCCCCTTTTCAGAATAAATTTTGTTCAAAATAAAAAAAAAACCTTAATTATGTATATTTGAATATTGATATAAGCAATCCTCGACTTACCATCCTTGAGCCCATAATTTCCATTGCTAAGCAAGGTGATTGTTAAATGAAACTTGCCCCATTTTACAACCTTTTTGTCACAGTTGTTAAGCGAATCAACTGCAGTTGTGAAGTGAATCGTGTGGTTGTTAAGGAAATCTGGCTTCCCCCATTGACTTTGCTTGTCAGAAGCTGTCTTGGAAGGTTACAAATGGTGGTCACATGACCCCAGGACAGTGCTGGATTCACAGAATTATTTGAAGTTTTTATCATCTTAATTCTCTAATTGTGATTGGTTGTATCCATAATACTGAAAACACTGAAAACAAAGGACCTAAGAAAAAAGAAAAGAAAAATGAGCATGTAGAAACAGATGAGTCTGTAACCAGCCAAGGTGAAGCAGAGGTTTAAGAAACACAGGCAGAGACTTGGGGATGGAGAAAGTCTACATATTTGAGAAGAATAGAAGGATGACCAGCCGAAAAAGGCCTTGTTTTGAGTATTTAATTAAACAGTACCTAGCCATTGTGGTGAAGTGATCATGGGGACGGGGTGGCTCAGTCACTAAGACACTGAGCTTGTCGATCAGAAAGGTCAGCAGTTTGGCGGTTCAAATCCCTAGTGCCGCGTAATGGAGTGAGCTCCCGTTACTTGTCCCAGCTTCTGCCAACCTAGCAGTTCGAAAGCATGTAAAAATGCAAGTAGAAAAATAGGGACCACCTTTGGTGGGAAGGTAATAGTGTTCTGTGTGCCCTCGGCGTTTAGTCATGCCGGCCACATGACCACGGAGACGTCTTCGGACAGCGCTGGCTCTTCAGCTTTGAAACAGAGATGAGCACTGCCCCCTAGAGTCGGGAATGACTAGAACATATGTACAAGGGGTGTTCTGACCTAGGCTTCCTGATCAAATAATACAGCACAAACGGCGTCCCAAAAACCTCTTTTATTTTAACGGCTGCGAATTATTATCATTCCCAGCCGTAATAAGTCCCAAACAATGATAACAAGTCCGACAACAGTCTTTCGGGAAAAGGCAGATAAGCACACAAACCTTGATCTTTCTTGACAAGCTGCCAAAGACCAATTAGCAAGAAACTTGGCAAGGCCAAACAGAAACACGGAGTCAGAGTTAAAATGACACGAGTTGAATGAAGTTGCTTCCTGCGACAAGCACTTCCATGTGCTCCACTTATATAGCCTATGGGAGGGGTCAATTATCTCCAAGCCTTGCTCCCGAGTAGTCCTTCTCCTCTGTAACTGTTCTTGTCTTCTGGCAGTTCTGCGCATGCGTGCATTGAGAACAGGCTCCCCTTGTTCCTCTGCCTCGCTCATGTCAGCCTCTGGAGGCTCTGGAGTCAGCACAGACCTCCCAGATGGCCCGCGCTGGATCCCTGCCTCTGGCACCGAGCCTTCTCCAGACTCCAGGCCTGGCCCATGTTCCTCCCCAGCCTCCTCGGTGTCTGACTCTGCTGCCGGCTCCGCAGGCCGCTGGTGGACCACAACAAGAGGAACCTTTACCTTTACCTTTTTAGCCATCATTCACCTGGAATGAAGTAGGGATTTGTGTCAATCAATGAGAGACCTTGGCACTTTTCAGCAAGGAGGTCCAGCATAGAGAGGAGACATCTAAGCTTGAATAAGAAGGACAAGCTTTTCCATTCAAGAGGAGAATTATTATGCCCTTGTTCATTAAGCATTGCTGTCAGAGAATAATATCAGAGCTGACTGCAGATTAAAATAATCTGACATATCTTCAAAAAAAGTGACTTCTTAAGAGGATAACATCCCATGCAGATTCTGCAGACATTCTAGGACTAACAGACTGTGAACTGCTAGAAACCTGTAAATCCTGCTAGAAATAATATGTGTTGAGGTCCATTGTCTATCAGAACGAATCATTCAGTGATAAACTTTACAACTCGTAACTATCTAACTAATAGTTTAAGAGCTCCAGGGCTGGCCATTTATCTCCTGAGTTAGCATAGGACAATTTTGACAGAACTACACGGCTGATGATCATTATGATGCTGATATTTAAGGTTGATTGCGTGCAACTGCTTTACACAATTAAAACAAGTAATTAAATTTTATGAACTGAAAATATTCATGTCCAAACAATACATCTGCATGTCTATTTCTCTAGGGCAATGAGGGAAGGGTGTCACCAAACATAACTTTGTAGGTGGACCATTTTTGACATTGATCCCACTCCCCCAATGCAATAAATAAATAAATAAACCTCTAGCTTTCTGACATGGGTAAGAAACTTCTGAAGCATATCTGACTTATTTGGAGAAGGCCTGTTTACAAGTAAAATAGCTGTAAAAATAAATATTCACTGAAGCAGGACTCCTGATTCTTGCATATGTTTATTCATGTCGTTTTCTTGCCCGGACTCAATACTGTCTTTTTGTGAAATATACAGGATTAGGTAGATATATATTTACTTCCTGCAAGGGTTACTAAAAATCTGAGGTTCTTGGTACGATCCTGATACCAGCCAACTGGCTAGGTGTGCTACCTATAGGATGTCAACATATCTAGTTATTCTGACATGATACCAATAAATGAGAATATTTGTAGCTCAGGGTTGAAATGAGGGGTCCTTGCTGGTCTATGAGCTTGGTTGTTTTCTTGCAGATATTTCAATACCCAAACTAGATAACATCAACAGTTTATTTATTTTATTTATTTATTTATTTAATTTGTCAAAACATGTACAAGATAGCAGGTATGGTATAAACATAAACAAAAGCAAAGTAGGTACAGGTAAATTTGGACAATAGGACAGTAAGACAGGGACGGTAGGCACAATGGTGCGCTTATGCACACCCCTTACAGATCTCTTAGGAATAAGGTGAGGTCGACTGTAGACAGTCTAAGGTTAAAGTTTTTGGGGTTTGGGGAAGAAACCACAGTCAGGTGCATTCCAGGCATTGATCACTCTGTTGCTGAAGTTGTATTTTCTGCAGTCGAGTTTCGAGTGGTTTACATTCAGTTTGAATCTATTGTGTGCGCGTGTATTGTTGCGGTTGAAGCTGAAGTATTCATTGACAGGTAGGACATTGTGGCAGATGATTTTATGAACTTTATGAAGTTTAGGAATTTTATGAATTTTAGGAGCTGAGATAGCGCAGTGGTTAAAAGCAGCATTGCGACCTTCAGCTGATTGCTAGTTCAGCAGTCCAGCTGTTCGAATCTCACTAGGCTCAAGGTTGACTCAGCCTTCCATCCTTCCGAGGTGGGTAAAATGAGGACCCAGATTGTTGGGGGCAATATGCTGAACTCTGTAAACCGCTTAGAGAGGGCTGGAAAGCACTATGAAGCGGTATATAAGTCTAAGTGCTATTGCTATTAAAAAAAAAAACTACATTTAGATCAGATCGAAGGTGATGTAGCTCTAAGCTATCTAAGCCCAAAAATTCAAGTCTGGTGGAATAAGGTATTCTATTGCGAGCAGAGGAGTGGAGGGCTCTTCTTGTGAACTATTTCTGGACTCTCTCAATTGTATTAATGTCTGATATGCAGTGTGGGTTCCAGACAGGTGAGCTGTATTCGAGAATTGGTCTGGGTCACACTCACACACAGTGTGTATCACACACAGTGCTAGTGATTGATCACTGGCACTGATAATATTACCTAGTTGGGTTAATGGAACCTCTGCAAGAAAACAAGCAAGTTCATAGAGCACCAAGGGTTCTTATATGATCTGAAAGCATACCCCTGGGTATGCTTTTTAAATCAGTACGGGAAGATTTAAAGTTATCTTCTGAATGTATTGCTGTGATTCAGTGCCCAAATGTTGCCAGCTTTCATGTTTGGGTTTAGCTGAATTGTGCTTTGCTCATTCTTTGTTATGAAGAAAAGCTGCCTTTGATGTTTCTTCTTGCTAAATAATACATTAAACTCAAAACAACCCTTTCCCAAATAAACAACTGTGCACTTTGTGACAGCTCAGCTAATTAAAATGTCTATTCATCAATTCAGACCACCTCTTCCCACTGACCAGTCAACTAACTCTGCAGATGATTAATATCTTAATAATAGCTTGTAGTCATAGTTGGATTTCATATTTTGTAATTCTCTCTAAATATTTCATAGAGTTGCAGATGAATTTTGGGTAAAGCTGATACTTAGGTAAAGCAGTCACATGTTTTTAAGCCACGTATATTTGGGGTCTCTAATATGATTTGAGCTCAGTATTTGGTATAATGAATTCAAGTGCTATATACTTTTGGGGATACAATATGTCTCTAATTCATAGAAGCAAATATATCTACTTAACGAAATTTATGGGTGCATAGCATGCCCACAATAATTATGATTAAACTGCTGGCTCTAAACTGCTTGCATGAATGCTTAAATTTATTATTAGAAAGAATTCACTTTCATTTAGTAAAAGACACAAGCATTTGCAGGATTAAATATTATAAATATGTAGTGTTTTCTTAAAAGCACAGGGAAAGTGATCAGTCAACAAATATGAATGGTTAGATTCTAACAAGAATAATGTTTTGTAATCTTTTGGTGAAGCTTTCCAATATCCATTTAAATAATTGGGTCAATGATTTGTATGCCTGCTTTACAAAGATTTTAAAAATATATTGCATTTTTGTTATATCTATTTAAAGCAACATACAGTAGATAACTATATTTCAGATTTATAAAGGGTGCCCACACAGTTAAGACTCTAACTTCTATTGCAGAGAAACTCTATGACTCCAGTAATAAATAAAGGATTAAAGTGATATTTAGATTTGGAAATGTGTTTTAAATGAATTTCTTTGTTTCTTTGTCGGTAAAACATAAATTTAACACAAAAATAGTTTGTCGCGAAAGCGACTGCCTGAGAAGGCCCCTGGGTTGGGGCTGAAAGGCGAAAAACAGAAGCAGTATGCTCCTTCCCATAATTGGATAGACCAGGTTGTCCTGATAGACCGGTCCCACCGGAGAAAAAAGAAACCACTTAATTTTAAATGAAACTTTAATAGAAGTTGTGAGAAGAAAGTTCTGGGTCCTCCATAGAACACACAGGGCAGGTTGCTTGGAGCAGAGGCAAAATTTTATTTGATAGCATAACATATATACTGTATACTGCATGAATCCAAAAGAGGGCTGTGAAAATATCTACAGACCCCTCACATCCTGGACATAAATTGTTTCAACTTCTACCCTCAAAGCTACGCTATAGGGCACTGCACATCAGAACAACTAGACACAAGGACAGTTTTTTCCCTGAATGCCATCACTCTGCTAAACAACTAATTCCCACAACACTGTCAAATTATTTACTAAGACTGTATTACTATTATTCTTCTCATCCTTCCTAGTGCCTATCTCTTCCCACTTATGACTATAACCATGGTGCTTGTACCTTTACAATTTATATTGTTTTATTTGTTTCCTAGTATGATTTGATTGCTTATTAGTAACCTATGACTATCACTAAGTGTTGTATCTTATGATTCTTTTTTGTTGTTGTTAAGAGGCATTTGTTCTTTTTATTAAAAATTTTTTTATTTATGATACAATTAAAAACAAAACGTACAAACAAGACAAAAAACAAAGACCAAAATACATAAAATTGAGTACCTGACGGATTATCCAGTTTACCTATTTACATTTGGTCATTTCTTTTTATAATGTTTTTCTTATCGTACAGAATCGAGTTTTAATACAATTTCTAAATCTTTCCAATCTTTCCACTATTACATAATCTTATCTTATGATTCTTAATAAATGTATTTTATTTTTCTTTATGTACATTGAGAGCATATGCACCAAAGACAAATTCCTTGTGGGTCCAATCACATTAGGCCAATAAAGAATTCTATTCTATTCTATAAAGTATAGCAATTGAAGGTTTCAACAAAGTTACATTTCTCAAGTGTTTAACTTTATACTTTTCTTTTGTTCTTCCCAGAAACAGAGCCAGCTCATTAGGAATTGTTGGAAACTGCAATTAGCTGGCTAGCCAAAAGGGGGCACTTGGTGGTAAGGTTACCCTGCTGAGCTTGTGTGGGATTTTCCACTTATTTGCCACATAAATTGGCTTCCTGCTTAATAGTCACACAGAGGAAGGATTATTTTGTTTACTAAAAGATATCCTGAAGGAATATTTACCTGAATGGGCTGCCATCTTTGGTCAATTTTATCCTCTTTGTTGCCCTGGTGTTGAGCTTGGCTGATAGGTCTGAGTAAAGGATTTCCATATCCTGAGGGGATTTCTAATGGTTTTGACTGAGTTATTGATATTTGCCAGTTCCCTATCAGTTTCAGCCAAGTTGTCAAACTTGGCTGAAATGCTTAAGCAGTTCTTTGTTTTGTGATTTGAGGTTTACTGAGGTCAACATAGCTAAGGCTATGGGTGATGTGCATGGCAAGGGTGATATAGAGTATGTCAAGAGTAATATGGAGGCTACTTTCTTCACATAAATTTACTTTCCAAATAGAAGCACTAAAGTAATTTTAATCTTCAATTCAAACTTTGGATATTTCAGATGGTTTGGATATTTCTGGTGATTTTAGTACATATTTAAATGCCTGCTGACTTGATTTGGAAGTCGAAACTCATCTAATCTGACATGTCAGTACAGATATGTAAATGAGACCCCTCCTTAAGAAGCCCTCCCTGGACCCAGCGGACTTGAAGAACTTTCTTCCGGTCTCCAACTTGCCTTTTTTGGGTAAAGTTGTTGAGAAGGTGGTGGCTCTTCAGCTTCTCCGGTTATTGGAGGAAACTGATTATCTGGATTCCTTTCAATCGGGTTTCAGGCGCGGCTACAGCACAGAAACTGCCTTGGTCGTCCTGATGGATGATCTCTGGCGAGCCCGGGATGGTGGTTATTCTTCCATCCTGGTGCTACTTGACCTCTCAGTGGCTTTCGATACCATCGACCATGGTATCCTTCTGCACCGACTCGGCGGTCTGGGAGTGGGAGGCACCATTTTGTGGTGGTTTTCCTCCTACCTCGCCAATAGGTCGCAGTCGGTGTTGACAGGAGGGCAGAGGTTCTCTCCTAGACCCCTGACATGTCCCTCAGGGTTCGGTCCTCTCGCCCATCCTGTTTAACATCTACATGAAACCGCTGGGTAAGATCATCCATCGACATGGGGTGAGATTTCAACAGTATGCTGATGACACCCAGCTGTACATCTCCACCCCGTCGCAATTCAGGGAGGTGGTGGATGTGATGTGCCATTGCCTGGATGATGTTCGGATCTGGATGGGAAGGAGCAGGCTCAAGCTCAACCCTGACAAGACTGAGTGGCTTTGGATGCTGCCTCCTAAGGATTATACCGATTGTCCCTCCTTGGTCTTTGGGGGAGATAAATTATCCCCCTCTGACCAGGTTCACAACTTGGGTGTGCTCCTAGATCCACAGCTAAAATTAGACCAACATCTTACGGTTGTGGCTAGGGGTGCCTTTGCACAGGTTCGCCTGGTGCACCAGTTGCGACCTTATTTGGAGAAGGAGGCTTTACTCACGGTCACTCATGCCCTTGTCACCTCTCGTTTGGATTACTGTAATTCATTCTACATGGGGCTACCCTTGAAAAGTATTTGGAGACTGCAATTGGTGCAAAATGTGGCTGCGAGTGCTGTGGTGGGTGTTTCTAGATACACCCATGTAACACCTATACTCTGCCAGCTGCATTGGTTGCCCATTGGTCTCCGGATGCAATTCAAGGTGTTGATTATCATCTTTAAAGCCCTACATGGCTTAGGACCAGGTTATCTTCGGGACCGCATCCTACCTCATACATCCCTACGACCAGTTAGGTCACACAGAGTCGGTCTCCTCCAGGTCCCTTCAACCAAACAATGTCGGTTGGCGGGCCCTAGGGGGAGAGCCTTCTCTGTGGGAGCTCTGGCTCTCTGGAACCAACTACCCCCGGAGATCCGAACTATTCCCACCTTGCTGGCCTTCCGGAAAACCATTAAGACATGGCTCTTCCTGCAGGCAGGGTGATTGAGACTGTTGCCTGTGTTGTTGTTTTTATCCTTTTAATTATTATTTTATTATTGTTGTTGTTTTTATAGTATTTTTTATAGTATACAGCTGTTCTTATACATGTTGTATGCCGCCCTGAGTCCCCAGGGAGTAGGGCGGCCTATAAGAATTGCAAATAAATAAATAAATAAATAGATAGATAGATAGATAGATAGATAGATAGATAGATAGATAGATAGATAGATAAATAGATAGATAGATATGTAAATCAAAATCAGACCCTCTGTTGATTTGAAGTGGATCTGTAAAACCCTAATAAGCAAATTCAAAACATCTGTAATTAACATTGCTTTTAAAATGTACAACTCTTATTTTGCCAGTCACCATAATTCTAATTCTTTTTTAGATTGGAATGGGGAATCCATGTGTCACTCCCAACCCAACTCTTTTTAATTACTGTCAGAGATCACGATGATCAGGCAAAGTTCATAACTCAAAGTCACTTGATTGTGATTAAAATGATAAAAACAGATACTACACTTGATCTAGCCAAAAAGCCAAAAAATGATACTATAACAAGACAGCTGTGGTCTATTGTTTTAGTCTAGATGCACCTTGAAATCAAATATACATGTACCCATGGTTATAGGTGGTTTCCCCTGAAAGTACAAATTCTGTATATTTGTAGACAGAATTTACCAAACTGGTCTTTGTGATGGCAGAGAAATATAACTTGGTATTAATGGAATCTGCCAATACAAAAAGTAGCACTGATATGTGTAGATTTCAGGCTTACATGTATGTGTTTGTTTTTAAATTGAGGAAAGCTGAACAAAAGTTCTGTTTAAATGTGATGAGAGTGAAGAAGATGGATAAGAAAGGAAGCAGAAGCCTGAAATCAACCTGCTCCCAGTTCTCTTTGTGGGGGAATTATGTCCACACAGATAAAGTGGCAGAGCGGGGATAATTTATTATAGCCACTCGTACAGTATATATGCGGTGTTAAAATTTATGCTGGATGTTGTCCAAAATGTAGTCAGAATAAAATGTTCTTTCATTTTGACAAAGTTGTGAATGTACCTGTTGACTCCCTATCAAACAGCCTGCAACCCGAATAGACCCTCCTTTTTTCTTAAAAGAAGAGTTGGAATCAATTTGCTGGAGATTTATTACTGAACTGGCTCACAATGGCCATGATTACAAAATGCAGCCACTCACCAAGGAGTGCAGCAAATTGGCTCACCCTTTATGCTGCAGAATAGCACATAGCTTGCATTCACGAACATATTCCTAGGTAACAATCTCTCATTAGTTGATAAAGTGCAGTTAGAGACACTTTCTCCTCTGTCTTCAATCACTACCATCTGTGGCATTTCAAAAAGTCAACTGGCAGGATTAGTCTCAGCTGGGGGAAAAAATAATCACAAAAATAACAAACACCAATAATTTATAAGGAGAGAGTCCACTATCTTCCCTACCCTAGTTGAATATTTGTGCCTTGTTAGAAGGCAGGTTCTCCCAATGAGCAAGAATTAGATTCTTCAATCTTTCTTTATTATTGTAAAAAGTCATCAATGTACAGAAGTCTATTTACATATAGAATGGAGCTGTAGTTGCATTACTGGCTGGATGTGTTAACAAAGACAAAATGCTTAGGGCATTTATAGGCAATTGCATAGATTTTCTCAAAAAGTATAAGTCTGAGTGCTTGCTTAGCCAAATAGAAGTAATACAGCAGAGAGAGAGAGAGGGGGGGGGGAGGAGGAGGAGGAGGAGAGGGAGGGGGGCTGAACCTGGGGACCATTATCTCCTTTTGAGTGACTGTGGCTTTTTAAAGATGCAGATAATGCATCTTCTAATGCAGATAGATCGTGTTGTTTTACAATTTATAGAAACAGCATTGTTATTTTTCTGAACGCTTGCAATAAAGAATTGCTATACATTATAAAATCTATGTTAAAATTCCTATTGTTTGGAATCAAAATGTTCATCTTATTTGTCTGGTATTAGAAAGTATTAGCCATTTGGCCATTGTTGGAAGTAAAACCCAAAGTTAGTAAGATTCTCAGTCTCATTCCTCTGAACTTCTAGCTCATGGTAACTTTGGGGTTTTTGTAATTTTCTACAAAAATCGGAAGGAAATAGGGATATTCCCATTCCAGAATAGCTTAGTGGTAGACAATGCTGAAGATTGAATTAAAAAAAAGACTAATATTGTGTGGAAACTGAGAGGAATATTATCTAATAGCTAAAAACATTTGCCTGCCTGCATATATAAAACTATCACTCAGAGCAGAAATACCATTTTTTGATTTGGTCGGGTTTTGATTCCCAGCTAATGGTTCACTGTATAACTGGGATAAAAAATTGATGCGTGGGAAAGGAATTGTAATATAACAAGTATTGGATGCTAATGTGCATATCTGCTCAGCAATAATAGCCCAAGCTCTGATTTGGTGTGAAATGCCTGATGTTCAGTCTCACAATGTAGTTTCTGTTGTATCCTATAAATCAGACTGTGGTAGTTTACTCCATAATCTTATGACGGTGGCCAAAGGCATTAGTTCCTCTCCTTCCCCCAAGGTTGATGGTTAGGCTAAAGCTAAAAGGAAAAAAAATCTTGCCTATATATTATGTCGAACAAATTGCAGAACCGCACATGATACCAAGATGACAGCAAAGACTTAGAATTTTCTACTATTCTTTGCTATCTTCTACGTCAGGGGTCCTCAACCCCCAGGTACGGGTCCATGGACCATTGGGAATTGGGTCACGCAAGCGACAGGTGAGTGCATGAGATTAGGTTGCACACTTGAAACCATCCCTTTCCCCCTCCCCACCCACCGCAGCTGCCACTGGTCTGTGGAGCCCAAAAGGTCAGGGACTGCTGATCGACTGGATATTTGGATTATTTCCAAAGCCCCCCCCCCACTCCAGTCTCTTTCCCTAAAAACGGAGCTCTTGGTCCGAAGCAGGTGGTGTGAAGCGAAAGCAAGATTTAAAGGAAACAAAGTTCAGCTAGTTTGTAAGGAAAACAAGTATTGTCAAGATTCAGTGCAAGCCATACTAATATTCAAAACTAATGAGTCTTAACATCTGGTTAAAATGGGTAGTACTTCCGTTTGAAGAAGAAAAGCATAGCTCAGACTATTGCTATGATTTTTTGCTATTATTCTGCTGTTTAGGTATAAATTTTGTTAATGTAGAAATTTTACTTAGAGCCTATTAAACAACGGAGCTAAGCTGTCTGCCTGCAATCATGTGTATCTATTAAGAGTAAATCCCACTGAAAGAGAGTAGCCTTACTGCCAAGTAAACTTTTTTAAGGTTAGTCCCCTTCTTCCCTTCCCTTAGGCTTTACGTAGTTGAGAGATAGGGTATTGAATTGATTAGTATCAGGTGTATTATAGAGAGAAATGAAAAATTTTGTAACAACAGATACTGTTGGTTGCTAAGCAAGATCATTGTTAAGTTAGTTTCACCACATTTTACTCAATCCGTGACATCTCCTGGCTCTAAGAGTCATGTGCAAGCTAGGGAAGTACATCTGAAGGCATGTGTAATGTTCTAATGTACAGATGTTATGGTTAAATGTGTGGCAGAAAGTGGACTCTGGGTGTGTTTTTCCAAATGCAGTAAGTGAGGTTGAATGTGTATAGTTTTAGAAAAGGTGTGTGTGTGTGTGCGTGTGTGTGTGTACATACACACACAGTATATATAGTAGATAATGTATATTTTTGTGTGCCTGTGTGTAATATATATGGCATATATACATAGGATTAAATAGTATATTTTGGATGTTCAGTAGTAGTAAATAGATAGGGAAATTGCATCTCGTTGAGGCCTTTGAGGCAAGGAGAGGCCAGACACCCTAACCCTAACCCTAACCCTTGGTGTGAGTGACGTCAAGTTGGCCACACCCACCCAGTCACATGACTACCCAGCCACATGACCACCCAGAAACCCCCCACCCAGTCAAATGACTGCCAAACCACTCCCACCCAGTCACATGACTGCCAAGCCACTCCCACCCAGTCACATGACTGCCAAGCCACTCCCACCCAGTCACATGACCACAAAGCCACACCTACCATCACATGGCCATCAAGCCACACCCACAAAATAAGCCACACCCACAGAACTGGTAGTAAAAAAATTAGAACCCACCCCTGCCTCAGACCATGTGGTCCTGCTGTCCACCATTAAAACCATCTTTCCTAACAGCCTCCAGGCTTCTAATGTCTTTTTCCCCACTTGGAACCGAACCCAGAAGGATAATTCTTACAACAGAGCAACAGCTAGAAATGTTAACACATTTCATAATCCCCTCGGCTGCAGCCTCAAGAAATATACATGCGACACATGGTGATGATGATCAAAAAGCCTGATTTCTATGCTTTTAATAGCAAAGCTAACCTAGATAGAAACATCAATAAATGTAGCATGATACAAAAATGTTGTAAAATGCCAAGGAATATCCCTTCAGTTGATTGAGGATCATACTCACTCAGTACCCACTAAATGTTAAAAACATTTTCTGGAAAAGAGAAATGGAAAAGCTGTGCTGGGGGAAATAGAATAGAATTCTGTGTTCTTGCTGTACAAAGCACTTTTCATAAAACAGTATTGTGTTTATCTCTGAGGATCACTTCTTGGTTATTGGGTCTAAGAATGCGAAATATAGGACTGCAATGAGCAAAGTATGGTTTTATTGTAAAGGTTCATTCCTTGAGCTCCCTTTTGTTCTCCACAGAAAGTTAATTAAGACCTTGTGTGCCCTGTAATATAAAATGCATGATAAAATGAATTCCATACCAACTATATCCTGAACAACGGCAGAGGTGGAGGTTTTGAGAAGTGGCTGGAGGAGTAGAAAGAAAACATGTGTAAAAAAATCAAGAAGCCATCACAGTATTTTGTCCCCAGCTTCTATAGTTCAGCCATCGTGTCATATTGAGGAGTATTTATAGGTGGTTTCCCCAGCATAGCATGTTTCTGCAGAGATCAGATGATCAATTCCAGATTTCTCTAAAATCCCATGTATCAATTTGACCACTTCTGTTATGACTCATTGCCAGCTATCAGCCCCCACCTTCCTTCTAATATCACACCGACACATTTGCCGATCAATATGAATCTAATTCATTTTACCCTCTGCATTAATAAAGCAAAGTTGCATCCATGTGCTTGGCTTCCCGATTTTAAAGAAGAGTACCATTAAAATCTATGGATCCATTTCACTCACAGCACTCTCAAAAGTATATAATTATAAATTTCCAAAACAATACTTGTTAAAATATTTTCATCGCTCATCTGATGAAGATCACCCTAATGTAAATGTCTTCTTTTTCCATAATTCATCTTCTGTTCAATTTTCTGTGTTCTTTTTGTATCTTTAATAGACATATTGAATCTATATGTGCCATTTATTGTACCAGAGCAATACTAGAACTTAGCTGACTCCACTTCTCTCATTTAGTGTAGATTCGTGATCCTGTATTGTTCTTATGCTAAACCCATCAACTTCCACCACAGCTTTGTTGATGTGAGAACATTGCTAAAAAAATCACAAACTTTCAAGGCAACCAGAATTTTCTTATCGGTGAGAGGCATATAAATTTAATAAATAAATAAACCATGTACTGCAGGCCACATTAGCTGACCGTGATCCGCAGGTCAGCAGTTCAAATCTCACCGGCTCAAGGTTGACTCAGCCTTCCATCTTTCCGAGGTAGGTAAAATGAGGACCCAGATTGTTGGGGGCAATATAAATATACATTGCTTACTGGTGTAAACCACTTAGAGAGTGCTTGCACTGTGAGGCGGTATATAAATCTCACAAATAAATAAATAAAATGTATATTTCTCATAATGGTATCACAGAACAAAGAAACATAGCAAAAACTATACTTATAAAACTATGGAGCAGAACCCATTTTGATGAAATCTGATCCCCACAGAAATTTGAGGTAGCTTTATTTTAACCCTTTTGCCATGTGTAAATTTAATATTTTAATTCCATCCATGTATTGGTTTTGACAATAGCTAAGCAATCAATGCACAGAATATTTTGATGAATCAATTTCATTGTCACACTAATAGAATCAAATGTCATTTTTTGTCAGTCATTAAAATTATGAAAAATTATATCTGGTTTTCAACAAGAATATTTTATTCAGAGTTCACCTCTCCAACAAAGTCAAGTTGAATGACAAACGGTTCCCTCAGTGGGACCTTTAGAATAATGCAATTTCATTGTTTTTTTATATAAAAATGTAGCTGTTTCAACTAGGAGTGAGAATATCCAACATTATTGTTTCTTAGCAACAGACAGGCACACCTGTTTCACCACTGACCTGCTGCTAATGCTGTACATCATTTAGAGTGAAAGTTGTATTAATTATCAAGAAAGAAGAAGTATAAAGAAAGTACATTGCCTACCATCCAAGTAAATGGTGTTAAAATATTTGAAAGAGTATCTGCATTTTATAAATTTAAATTAGGGCAAAACCTTAAAGGGAAAAAAAACCCCCAAAACATAATCCATGTGGCACTTAATTACTTTCCCTAAAATTAAAATAAAGCTTAACAGGGCTTCAAAGCAGCTCTAGGTTTCCCACAGTGTTTGCTTTAAAACTAATACACTCTACATGCAATTTATTACATGGCATTCTACTCTATTTGAGGTACTTCTAATTCATCTTGTAAGGCAATATTCCCTACCGTAGTCTCCTTTACATATTTTAGGATTGCCACTTCCAGAATTCCTTCAGCCATACCAGCTATGAATTATGGGAATTAATAGGTGGGCACCAGGATATATCTTATAAAACAATGTATATAGTGAATTGAAGCTCATACTGTCACACCTTTATACCTTTGTCTCCTTTCTATCCAGTTTGGAGTTTCCCATATTAAACAGAAAAGACTGAATTATTTTAAACAAAATTGCCAGAGAATTCTCTGTGATTTTTTTTTCCAGTTTTGAATCTCTAATGGTTTTTAGGAGATTGTATACGAGTTGTCCTGTTTACTTTTAAAAGCACACAGGCAAAGTTTCCTCGGTTAGATTATCATCAGTCTTGCCTTGAAAATGAGGATTTATCCAAATGGTGGGGTTTCTTTCTCCTTCTGTGATGCCTTCCTTCAGCCCATTTATCTTCTGAATCAGTTCAGTTCAATTTAGGATACAACTGAATCCAACTCTTCTACTAGATATATACCACGGACCATACAATATAACATTTGGTTTTAAATTATTTCATATTTATATCGGTTGTCCTCTCCTTCCAGCCCATTTTTATAGTGAATGATGAAAACCCAGTAAATCTGAAACTACTGTATATCTGATTAGTGAATAGGTCATCCCAAGCAGGCTATAAAGAGCAGTTCCTTCCTTAGCTTGAAATGTAATCTCAGTCACCAGGAAGTGGGAAGCTGAATTGAGAGTTTTCATTCAGTTGCATAGTGATATCTCATTAGTGTGAATTTACTAAACAGATTTACTTTACATTAATGTTAGCACTTAAGCATGCAAAGAGGAAATAAAAAAAACCCTTTCTCTAACACATGCTTACAAAGCATTAGGCAATACTGTACCATGCTATACATTTCACTTAATTAGATGCACTCAAGGATAACTTAACGTTGCCACTTGTTTGATCTGTGTTTTCTAGATCAAAGTTTCCGACATGGCAGTTTCCAGACATGTTGATATCAGTTAAAATTTATCGGCTAGAATGACTATTTTTGAGATTCTTAGTACTTGAAGACCATAAACCTGGAAGCTGCCAAGACTAAGAAAAATTACTGTAGAACAATACGTCTACGGGGATCATCATGGGTTCATTGTTGATTCTTGTTGGTGTTTTTGCATTCTATTAGAAAACTAGGACTGATAAGTCTATCCCAAAACAGTTCTTTTCTTTCCGGAATTAATTTAGTTCTTATTCCCAGAGAAGCAGGGATGGGAAATTTATTTATTTTTATTTTATTTATTTATTTTTGTCAAGTACGTGTTGGTAATATACATAGATATAACATTGTTTATATACATAAGATGGATACTGATAAGAGGGAACATTAGGACAGGGACGGTAGGCACGCTGGTGCACTTATGCACCCCATTTACTGACCTCTTAGGAATCGGGTGAGGTCAACAGTGGATAGTCTAAGGGTAAAGTTTTGGGGGTTTGGTGACGAAACCACAGAGTCAGGTAGTGAGTTCCAGGCATTTACCACTCTGTTGCTAAAGTTGTATTTTCTACAGTCAAGTTTGGAGAGGTTCACTTTGAGTTTGTATCTGTTGTGTGCTTGTGTATTGTTGTGGTTTAAGCTGAAGTAGTCATTGACAGGAAGGACATTGTAGCAGATAATTTTATGAGCTATGCTTAGGTCGTGCTGAAGGCAACGTAGTTCTAAGCTTTCTAAGCCCAGGATTTCAAGTCTGGTTGCATAAGGTATTCTGTTGCGAGTAGAGGAGTGGAGGACTCTTCTCGTAAAGTATCTCTGGACATTTTTTAATATATTTATGTCCGATATGCGGTGTGGGTTCCAGACAGATGAGCTGTATTCAAGGATTGGTCTGGCGAATGTTTTGTATGCTCTGGTTAGTAGTGTGATATTACCGGAGAAGAAGCTACATAATATTAGGTTAACAACTCTTGAAGCCTTTTTGGTGATGTTGTTGCAGTGGGCTTTGGTACTTAGGTCATTTGATATGAGTATTCCAAGGTCTTTGACAGAGTGAGGGTCGTCTGCAAGGTCTTGTCTATTCAGCTTGTATTTGGTGTTCTGATTTTTTTTGCCAATGTGTAAGACAGAGCATTTGTTGGTTGAGATTTGGAGTTGCCAGATGTTTGACCATCCTGACACAAAGTCAAGGTCTTTTTGGAGGATAGCAGTGTTGTCGGTGGTGTTGAAGAGTTTTACATCATCGGCGAAGAGAACGCAGTCGCTTGTAATGTGATCGCAAAGGTTAATAATAGCTTCTAATGTATAAAATGGTAATCTCTGATCATTTGTGACTGTGGAAGATGCCATCAGGAAACAGTCACTCTTTCCTATTAATTTATAGATCTGATCAAACTGCTACCACAGAAGAATTTTTCAGTAGACTAACATTTTAGAACTCCCCAAAGGCCGGATATATCATCAGGCTTTAGAGTCCCCAAAGGAATCGGTAACATTCTAAGATGTCCCCACTATTGTGGTTAATATAGTCATTCTCTCCAGTAGTGGATTCTAAAACCCTTTACTACTGGTTCACACGTGCGTTTCTGCGCATGCGTAGAAGCGTCCCGGGTGGGTGGGCGGAGCCTCCCACCACCAGTGCTACCGGTTCTTAGAACTGGACCGAACTAGGAGCTGATTCTCTCCCTGCCTTGTGGTTAATATATTTTAAATCATAACATTTTAACTTTTAATATTGATTGCTTTATATTTTTATTGTAATCAATTTATATATTTGTTGTTTTATATTGCATGCTGCTTTTTTAAACAAAAAGAAAGTGTGACAATGGCATAATGAAATTCTTTATCCTATCCGTAGGATGAGGTAATTATTTCAGTAAACTTTTTTCCAAGGCAGGAACAGGTCTTCAATATTTTTTTTGAGATAGGGGTTACTATTAGAAGCAGAAACACCATGAGATTCTTTTCTTTTTATTCCTTTTCTTTTACATTAAACTGAGTTTGTTTTTATTGACAGCAGGACAATAACATAATATTTGGGGTAATTTACACCCAATGCAATGAACTAAATTTCCTTTGAAATTTCCATTTCTCAAATTTTTTATCTCTTTTTCTTGTCTGGGAAAACAACAGACAACAGGAGTTTTGCCTTTTTGCTAGTGGTGTTAGACAAACAGACAGACAGACAGACAGACAGACAGACAGACAATAGAAAGATAGATAGATAGATAGATAGATAGATAGATAGATAGATAGATAGATAGAATAGAATAGAATAGAATAGAATAGAATAGAATAGAATAGAATAGAATAGAATAGACAAGATGAATTTTATTTTAATCTTTATTTTACTTTGATAATTATAACTTTATTTTTTGGACCAAGTTATTGGATTCAACTGTCACATATTTTTACTCTTTATCAATTTCATCACATTTTTTCCTTTTTTTACACACTGCATATCAGGTTTATTTATTTATTTATTCATCACATTTCTATATGGCCCTTTTCACCTAAGTGACTCATAGGTTAATATCTTCCAGTGTATGTGGTGTTAGTAATAGATCAATTCTATTCTGTCACTTAGCGGCCTATAAGAACCATACAAGTAATATTATGTTTATAGTTAAAATGGTTTTACTTACTGGCTACGAATAAAACACATTTCAGACTAGAAAGTGAGAATCCAGAACAAATGATAGAAGTCAAGAGAAAAAAAATAGATTATTAGAGTCTGATGATGGTTACTACGGATCATATACATTTTGTTGGATCTTTGACCACTCTATTTTTCTGATAAAAATAATTCTAAGTTGCAACTAAGCAGTATTTTCAGTTTCTACATCTCTAGTCCTTACAATGAACTTTTTTATCCATACAATAAAGATTGCATTGCTTTCATCTTTAAATGGTTTCAAACTGTGCAAAGATTAATTTGCTCTAGAAAGAAGCAAATGTTATTTTTAACTGTATAATCTAAGAGAGTGTCAAAATAGGTACCAGTAAATGGTGAAATTCTATGCACACTTATACAGGTGTAATCCCCCTTAGCTCACAGAGATTTACTTCTAAATTAATATGCATAAAACTGCTACGTAAGACAGTAAGCAAAGCACTTCATTAAAAGTTGTTAAACAACAGTTTGTAACAGCATCTCTTCACCTAGATGTGGAACAAGGAAATTCAAATTTCTATCTCTAGTTCTGTAAAGATATGTAAAATTGATAAAAGGGGTGGAGCAGATGCAGAAAATATCATTGCAGGCAAGTGAGAGGAAACAATAGAACCAAGGAGAGGGGATCTGGGAGCCATAATAACAGAAATTTCAAGAAGCTTTGGTATCATAAGCAAAAGAAAGGCGAAAGGCCTCCAATATCATGCACACAAATCACAGGGTCAAGGAAAATTTTGGTGATCGGAACCATATCACAGCAAAGCATTCCTTTTCTCTTACATTTTTTTTCCATATCACGAGCAGATTTTTGTAAATATTTTTTTGGTTTTGCTCTATAATTTTTCTTTATGAAACAAAATTATAAATATAATACCGTTATTTTTTTCATCTGTAGGAACCTCTTTCAGATATGTCCTTTTTTTCCCGGATTTGTCCTCTATTTTTTCCAAGCAAATTTAGTCACCATATGTACAATGCATTATGGATTATTTTCAAGTTCAGGAAGTACAAATAGACACATTTTGTCTGAGAATTTGACAGAAGACATTTATACTCCTTTTCTAGTAGGCAACTTTTTTATTAAATGCATTTTAATTATTCCATAGAATTTTTCAAAATAGTATATACAGTTTAGCTTTCCTTAATCTCTTAAGGCAAAGATTTGCAGATTTTATATTATACCATGTTCTGGGTATAAGGTTTATACCACTTACATGCACCCACCCTCTCTCCCCTGATTGAGCTTTTTCTATTTTTATACTGTATATCTAGTATATATATCTATTTTTAGATACATTGACCACCAGGAGGTATTAGTACATGGGAGCAGGGGAGGGTTCCGGTTACGTTCGGTACCGGTGAGCATCGCGAGCATGCGCAGAAGTGAAATCGTGTCCCACCGTGCGATTTCACTTCCACGTATGCTCAGGATGACATTACACGTCAAAACACAGCTGAGGAGCTTCTTAGCTGTGCTTCGGAGGAAGAATAAAGGTCAGTATTCACACAAGGGCAGGTGGGAGGGCTTTTTCCCGACAGCTCAGGATGCGAAGAAGCGCCAAAAAATGACATCATCGCCGGCCTCCTACCGGAGCTGTGCTCCGCATCGCACCAGTAGGAACCCACCACTGCATGGGAGATGTAGGAGAACATTCACCAAGCTAACACTAGGCTACAGGTGTACGCTATCTGCTAGTCAGTTTGTACATGCCATTAAGGTACTGCTCATTAGTTTTAATACCTTGCATGGCTTCGAGACCAAATATCTATGAAACTGTTTTTTCTCAGAGTTGAGTCTGCTTGTCTGGTAATATCCAGTAAAGAGGGTTTGCTGAAGATCTGAGGGAAAGCAGGGATTCTATGCTTTAACCTTCTGTTTGATGGCCCCTTGTTCCTGCCTCTGGAACAGCCTACCCAAAGATAGATTAGTCACTGATAAAGGAGAATATTTGTAGCTCAGGGTTGATCTGAGGGGTCCTTGGTCCTTTGAACTTGGTTGTTTTCTTGGAGACGTTTCATTACCCAAAATGGGTAACATCATCAGTGTTCAGAAAGCACCAAGGACCTCTCAGATTAACCACTACTCAACATTATGTTTTCAAAGAGCTTTGGGTCTTCAGAGAGGCATTGTGAGAAGGTAGAAGACTTTTCTGCCTGAATAGCAACACATCAGAGCCTTCTTGTGGTTAGGATTTTCTAATGTAATTAATGTAAGCAACTCAGACTATTGGAAAGGAACAGCCTATAAGCTGAAGTAATAAATACACACAGGGGTGGGTTCCACTTACCTTTGCCACCATTTCGCGTGTGCGCATCCCCTCATGCAATTTGACTTTCATGCATGCTCAGTAGCAGGAATCAGCCGGAAACACAGCTGAGGAGCTGATCAGCTGTGCTTTGAGGCGAAGAAATAAAGGCCAGTATTAACCGGGGTGGGTGGGAGGGCCCTTTTTCAAGCAGCGGAAGAGGAGAAGCCATCCAAACAGAGAAAAATTCGCAAAAATAAAATAAAATAAAAAAGATGGCAATGCCCACGGACCGGCACCGACCGAATTGGATCTGTGACATCACCAGCGGGTCACTACCAGTTCGGGTGATCCGGTCCGAACTGGGAGGAACCCACCCCTGAATACACAAACGTGATCTTGGACAGTATGAGTAAAGAGTGTAAACAAATGTAGAACTAGAGAGGGTAAGGAACAAATAAACAAGATAAGTTATTTTTACGACTGTCTAATAAAATATGTAGTTCTGCCACTATGGAAAATTAATACTTTTAATGGTGATGCTGTTTTAATCTTTTATTTTTTTAAAAAAATGTTTGTTTTTACAGTGAGATAAATTGGAACTGAAAAGAAAAGGAATAAATATTTTAAAATCTCACTATTATGGATAAACAAACAAACAAACATCTTCTATAAAAATAGATCATCTTAATGGTGTTCCTCTGCCAGGCTGATATGCAAAACAGAGAAGTTCAAGACTCCTGTATTTCACTAATTGGGAAGGTAGGTAGAAAATTGGCACTTTGCCTTATGGCCCAATCAAAATGTTCACTGGTAGATAAGTGTCAAATGGTTTCCTCTATTGCTTGATTGGGAATGTTGGCTTTTTGCCAAGGTGCCCAATTAATGCTGACTCTATGGATTAGTAAAGTAGAATAAGAAAAATAGTCATTCTTCCAGCTTGCATTTGTTATACTATTGTTAATTGATTGTTGCCGTTTTTTTTCCTAAACAGATTTTCCTTGGTTATGATGGTAGCAGCAGGAGTGGATGACTAATTAAATCTAAGTGATTAAAAAAAATCCATAATACTCGACAATAAAGATGAAGAAGAGTGAATACATTCTCAATATATTCCATTCAGCAAAACTATTTAATTTCCTGTGTGTGACTGTATTTTTAAATGAAATCCCATGTATTTCTGGATACATTTTATTTACAGTAGGTGTTGGACAGAGTAGATGAACCAGATTGTGTGTGTGTGTGTGCATTTTGTTTTTTTTTACAAAGTGAACCTTTTATATATGGGATTGGTAGACTTTTGAGTCTCTTGGCTTGCAATTTGCATCTGATAGGTTTTGTACCTTTTGAGCTTCTTTGCTAAATCAAGAGATTGTTCTCCAAAGACAGTCAGCTGAGTAAATGTCAGGAGCTCAAAAAGTAAATTATACTGCAAACAGCTTTGATATTTCTATGAAATGAAAGTAAAGCACACTTATTTTAAAAATACAGAATTTTTATTTAAAGTAAGTGCAACACCCCCATGCCTTTTCTTGTGACCTTTATGAGATTCCAAACAGTGACGAATTTGGTCATTACAAATAACCTTTTCCCAGCAAGTGCTTTACCAAATGGGACATTCTGTCGAGTAATGTGTGAATTCATTTCCTTCAGAAAAACAGTACTAAAAAAGAATAAGGGTCCTTTAGGTTATCTTCAGAAGGACAGCTTTTACTAACAGCAAAAACAAAAAGGAAAGGAAAGAAAACCTTAATACTTAGTTGGTGCTTTTAATACAGTTTTTAAGGAGAATCATACAGTATCTCATATCCAATGACCTAAGTGCTAGAGCCCACTCTAACAACATTGCCAAAAAGGCACTAAGAGTTGTTAATCTAATCTTGCGTAGCTTCTTCTCTGACAATATTACATTGCTAACCAGAGCATACAAAACATTTGTTAGACCAATTCTGCAATACAGCTCACCTGTCTGAAACCCGCACTGCATATCAGACATGAATACAATCGAGAGAGTCCAGAAATATTTCACAAGAAGAGTCCTTCACTCCTCCAATCACAACAAAATACCTTATTCCACCAGACTTGAAATACTGGGATTAGACAATTTACAACTACGTCGCCTCCGATCTGATCTAAATGTAGTTCATAAAATCATATATCAAAATGTCCTTCCTGTTAATGACTACTTCAGCTTCAACCGCAGCAATACACGAGCACGTAATAGATTCAAACTAAATGTAAACCGCTCCAAACTCGACTGCAGAAAATACGACTTCAGCAACAGAGTGATCAATGCCTGGAATGCACTACCTGACTCTGTGGTTTCTTCCCCAAACCCCAAAAACTTTAACCTTAGACTGTCTACAGTCGACCTCTCCCCATTTCTAAGAGGTCTGTAAGGGGCGTGCATAAGCGCACCACTGTGCCTACCGTCCCTGTCCTACTGTCCTATTGTCCTCTTTTATCGTTACTTTTTACTTATGTTTATACAAACTACTACTATCCTATACATGTTTGACAAATTAATTAATTAATTAATTAATAATAAATAAATAAATAAATAAATAAATAAATAAATAAATAAATAAATAAATCGCAACTCCCTTGTGGGCGGGGTTATGACATGCTGGAATTTTTGCTTCCAAGTAAATTATTGTAGCATGCACATCACCCTTCCCCCTCATTGTATGACAGCCGCTTAAAATGTGACGTTGCTTCTGACGAAAATTTAGTGTTCACCAGCCAAAAAGATCTGCTTTTGTACAGATTTGACACTTACATGGTCTTACAATGTGTCAATCTTGAAAATCATCTCAAGGAAATCTTTTGTATTATAGAGTCCTGTGGAAGGCTACAACTGTACCAAAAGGACCAATAAGGCTACAACTGTACCAAAAGGACTCATACTTCCCTCCGACCGGTTAGGGCCCACAGAGTTGGCCTCCTCCGGGTCCCATCGGCCAAGCAATGCCGGCTGGCGGGCCCCAGAGGGAGGGCCTTCTCTGTGGCTGGCCCCGTGCTCTGGAACCAACTCCCCTCAGAGACCCGAACCATCCCCACTCTGCTGGCCTTCCGAAAGGCCGTTAAGACATGGCTCTTCCTGCAGGTGGGGGGGACAGCTTAACCCATTCGAGCTTACCCCCCAAGTATGTATGTTGCTGAATGGATGTTGTTGCTTTTATATTGTTTTTTAAATTTTGTACTGTTTTTAAATTTTATGAAATTTTGATTATTCTTGTATTTCTCTTTGTTGTACGCCGCCCTGAGTCCTTCGGGAGTTGGGCGGCATATAAGAATAACAAAATAAATAAATAAATAAATAAACAATAGAATACAATACAATAATAGAAATAATAATACAGCAAACTCTGTCTATGCAAAGAAGCTGAAGAAACAGTGGACCATCTAGTAAGCTGCTGCAGGAAGATTGCACAGACTGGCTACAGAGAATGGCATGACAAAGTTGTGATAGTAGTACATTGGAATATCTGCAGGAAATGCCACTTGCCTGCAAGCAAGAACTGACAGGATCACAGAATAGACAAAGTAATAGACTATGAAGAAGCTAAAGTGCTTAGAATTCAAACACTTAAGCACCTGCCACATAACACCCCACACTTAACAATTGTTGATAAGAAAGACTAAAAAGTCTGGATAGTGAACGAGGCAGTACCTAAAGGCAACAGAATAGAAGAGAAATAACTGGAGGGAATTACAAAATGCAATGTCCTACAAACAGAAGTAGAATGACTATGGCAAAAGAAAGTATATAGTACCAATAGTAATAGGCACCCACAACATCTAGAGTACCATTTGAACTCCATGGACATTGACAAAATCATCATCAATCAATTGCAAAGGGATAGTTTTACTTGGAACACCTTAAATCCTGCAACAATACCTTTAACACCATCCAATTAAAAATATATCCCTATCCCAGGTCTTGGGTAAGACTTAATATGTAGACAAAAATGCCAAATCCATTCGGAACATCTGGCTGATTCTGTATCGAAGCCTAATAATATGATTCGGTATTGTTTTGTGCCTAGATCATTGTGTCCTTTGTGGCAATAAGCCATGATTACAAGATGACAGAGACTGAAGTAAAACAGTGAAACGGTATCAAATTCACATTTCTGTAAAAGTTACAAAAGCCTTGGTGAATCAGCAAAAGTGAAAACAATTGTTCAGATCTGTAATGTTGCAACACAATTTCCATTCCCTCCTCTCGTGAGTAATAAGTGTGAGGGTAAAAATACCCTATACATGGAAAATACCATTTGATCGTTAGATAGTAGAATCCAATGTCACTTACACTCCTGCACAAGAGTAAGTAAATAAGTAAGAAAGACAACTTGCCTTAAGGCTAATAAGTCAAGTGCCTCATTGTTTTCTAGAGAAAATATTGATTTACAGATACCGGTACCATTTAAAGATGTTCCTTTCTCTTATTATTATGTCTGTATAATCTGAGAATAAGGTTGTGAAATTCCCAAAAGATTGGACAGGCAAACTGAATTATCTTTGTTTAAGCTGACAAAAGTGGTTCATGGCATAACATATACTATTCACTCAAAATGAATTCTAGAAAACTAGGCTTCAGGAAAACAGCCACCAGTGGTCACCTTTCAGGCCTTTGACAGGAAAGTCAATCAACTTACTGTATCTGGTAAGTCTTTTTAAATTAAAAACAGGAAGCTGTAGTTAATAGACTTGCTTCCCCCACCATTCCAAGCTGAAATGTCACCTTTTCATTTCTGCAGTAATCAAGAAATCTCTCTCTCTCTTTCTCTCTCTCTCTCTCTCTCTCTCTCTTTTTTCTTGGTGTCAAATATATGCAAACTAAAATCCATCACTTTTACCCATTGTTAGTTGTCAGGTACAATTTTGGTTTTAATCGTTACATTCAAAATCACTATGCACGTCACACTATCATTTTAATTTAAATGTCATTTATCTGCTAAACGCAAAAAAGAGGAAAGAATAAATAGAAAATAAGTGAATTCATTCTTGGGCGTAAACCTCTCCTTCCTTAATGTGCCACGGTTAGAGCTTTTAAACAATCTGGCAATCAAATTGATTTTATGTTGCATTAACTTGCAATTATTAATAAACCTTGGTTTGTTCCTCACGGTAGACTACACAACAGCTCGGATTAACTGTATGGTGGATTTGTAAATTTTCACAATTTAGAACAACATTTCCTTTGGGGCTTTAGAATAATAGTTCCTCTGTAGAAGATAGATGGTCAAGAATAATAATTAAGATAAGAAATCTTATTTAGTTCCTGTGTTGCAAATCTATTCCTGTAAAACAAAATGAAAATGATCTACATGAAGATAAAAGATTTGTTCACTTTGTACATATTACTGAAGTATGCTTAGGAACCACAATGCATGCTTTGTTGTTTCTACACTTGCATATTATGTTATCATTGTTCCTGTTTTCATAACTGTGATTATTATTTTTAATTAATGCGCTCTACATGGGGCTACCCTTGAAGAGTATCCGGAGACTTCAGTTGGTGCAAAATGCGGCTGCGCGTGCTGTGGTGGGTGTGCCGAGGTACACCCACGTGACACCGATTCTCCGCCAGCTGCATTGGTTGCCCATCGGTCTCCGGGTCCAATTCAAGGTGTTGATCACCATCTTTAAAGCCCTTCATGGCTTAGGACCAGGATATCTCCGGGACCGCATTCTGCCTCACACTTCCCTCCGACCGGTTAGGGCCCACAGAGTTGGCCTCCTCCGGGTCCCGTCGGCCAAGCAATGCCGGCCGGCAGGCCCCAGGGGGAGGGCCTTCTCTGTGGCTGGCCCCGTGCTCTGGAACGGATGGATGTTGTTGCTGCTTTTATACTGTTTTTTTTAAAATTTTGTACTGTTTTTAAATTGTTTGAAATTTTGTCTATTCTTGTATTTCTTATGTTGTACGCCGCCCTGAGTCCTTCGGGAGTTGGGCGGCATATAAGAATAACAAAATAAATAAATAAATAAATAAATAATTGTGCATTAACAAAGATCTGATACAGTATAAGCAGAAGCAATGACTACAGGTAGTCCTTGACTTACGACTGCAACTGAGTCTAAAATTTCCATTGCTGAATAAGGCAGTTGTTAAGTGAGTTTTGCCCCATTTTATGAATTTTTTTTGTCAGAGTTCTTAAGCAAATCACTGCAATTTTTAAGTGAATTGCCCCAAAGGTGCTTTTTCAAGAGGCAACTGGATTTTCTGGTTTTTCTTTGAAGACGTTTCGCTTCTCATTCAAGAAGCTTCTTCAGCTCTGACTGGATGGTGGGGAGCTGAAGAAGGTTTTTGGATGAGAAGCAAAACGTCTTCAAAGAAAAACCAGAAAGTCCAGTTGCCTCTTGAAAAAGCACCTTTGGGACAACCATGACCTGGATGATTGAAAAATCTCCACAGACATTTTAAGTGAATTATGCAATCATTAGGCAAAGCTGGCTTCCTCCACTGACATTTTTTGTTGGAAGCTGGCTGGGATGGTTACAAATCATCATTAAATGACCCAGGACAGTGCAACTATCATAAATACATGCCGGTTGCCAAGCGCTTGAATTTTGATCATGTGACCATTGGAATGCTGCAGCAGTCATAAGTATGAAAATCAATCATAAGTCACTTTTTTCAGTGCCAATGTAACTTCAAACAGTCATTAAATGAATGATTGTAAGTTGAAGACTATCTGTACAGCAAGTTATCACATAAGCTCTCAAACACTTACACTTGTTAAGTTCAGGGAAGTGGAAAGTGTTATAATTTCTTTTCTTATTAAGAATAATGTTGGGTCATTTATATATACCATGTTTCCCCGAAAATAAGACCCTGTCTTATATATTTTGAACCCCGAAATAAGCGCTTGGCCTTATTTTTAGGGAGGTTTTGGGGCGGATGGAGCAAGACGGGGCTCTTCTTGCCATCTTACCTGATTTCCAGCTCTCTCTCCCTAACCCTAACCAGAGGAAATGGCAGGGACCGGCTGTACATGCGTTTAAATATTTTCGGGGAGGGATTATTTTCAGGAGAGGGCTTATTTTCGGGGAAGGGTTTATTTTCGGAGGAAGGCATTTTTGGGGGATGTCTTATTTTTGGGGAAACACGGTACTAGAATATAGTTGGGAACTTACCTTTTAGTTCAGCAATGTCTAATAAAATGGGACTTCAAAGATAAATCTGATTCAAATGAAAAATGACTACCTTAAGATTTAAACTGAGAGAGAATTCTTAGGATAATTAGCGAAAGAATTGCCTACATTGTAAATGGGTCAAATGGCATGTTAACCAGATGAGCCAGATGGGAGAGCTAAAGGACTTTGTTCTAAACAAGAATATAGATTTATTGGTAAATCACAAATTTGTAGAATTAGTGGGATACATTCCTTTCTTGCTACAAAATGTATGAAAGAGTTGGTGTTGATTATATTGAAGAGAATATGAAATCTAACATATTTAAAAACACTGTATATCTAGACTCCTTCAGGAATACCTATGGATAGCAATATCTGTCAGCAAACATAAGTTACATGTGCAAGTATGCTATCAGTCACATAATTAAAGTTAAGTACATGAACTTGAGATGGTAAAAGAATCAGAAACACTTCCTTGTAATAACAGAAGACTGCAGATAAAGTCACATAGAATAGCTATGTTCATACCCACTCCTGACAGCAATATATGAATATTGCAGAGAATACAAATGGGTGAATGATTTCCCCCTTCTCTTTTTATTACAGAACTTGGAGGACAGATATCTGAGACATAACTGACATTTTTAGGGAGGGGATTGGAATAACTAAGCAAATTACAGATAACAAGAGAAGATATTCAAAGATATCTTGAGAAACTACACATAACAAAATTTCAGGTGCTGACAGTAACCACTTACTAGATTTTTTAAAAAAATATCAAATGTGAAATTGGGATATCCTTACAAAATTATGTATCTCTCATTGAAATCAGTGTTTGAGATTTGAAAAATAGATAATATGGCATCAAGCTTACAAAATGGATTCAGGAAAGATTTTGGAAATTAGAAGATACTCAGCTTAATTTCCACCAGGCTAATGTGGGAAATAGTAATTAAAGAAAACAAAAACTCAGCCCATAGAAGAACAAGCATGGATTTTGCAAAAAGTACATGGAAACATATAAATCAGCCTCCTGGAGCTTTGTGAAACAGCCAGCAGACATGTGGATGGAGGTGTTTCTATTAGACTGGTTCCTTGGTACTCACTGTTAATTGGTTCTGGGAGGTGCGGCAGGTACTAAAAAGGGCAAGTCCCAAACAAACCACGTGACTTACCATGTAACCCTTTGATTTGGTTAGGAAGAACTTCCTGTTTGTCCCTTTTCCTATCAAGAAAAAAGTTTATTTTGGTTCCCAAAATACCAGATTCAGGATTCATGCAATGAACCTCAGTTGAAAATGTTTCACAACCAGTATTTCTTTATCAAATATAAAATGTGGATATTATAGTAAAATAACATTTACCATTGTGTTAGGAAAGCATTCTACCAAGTGAAAGGTGATGATAGATAGATAGATAGATAGAGAGATAGATAGATAGATAGATAGATAGATAGATAGATAGATAGATAGATAGATAGATAGATAGATAGATAGATAGATAGATAGATATAGATAGATAGATAAGATAAGATAGATAAGATAGATATATGCAGATAGATATGATAGAGAGATTAGAGAGATAGAGGGGAGTTGTTGCACAATCCAGATGTTCAGACTGGATTTGGCATTTTTGCCAACATATCATGTCCTTCCCAAGGACCTTGGATAGGCAGAGGTGGATGTTTCATAGGCAGAGGTTCATGTTACAGATATCATCAGATAATGTAAACTAAAATCTTAAATCTAAAAGATGACCACACTCTGTCAAGGACCTAGGAGTACTCATTTCAAAAGATCTAAGCCCCAGAGCTCACTGTAACAACATTGCTAAAAAGGCATTTATTTATTTTATTTATTTATTTGTGAGATTTATATACCGCCTCACAGTGCAAGCACTCTCTAAGCGGTTTACACCAGCAAGCAATGTATATTTATATTGCCCCCAACAATCTGGGTCCTCATTTTACCTACCTCGGAAGGATGGAAGGCTGAGTCAACCTTGAGCCGGTGAGATTTGAACCGCTGACCTGTGGATCACAGTCAGCTAAAGTGGCCTGCAGTACTGCCTCTAACCGCTGCGCCACCTCAGCTCATAGGCTCAACACATTGAGAGTTGTCAACCTTATTTTACGAAGTTTTCTCTCTGGTAATGCTATACTTCTAACTAGGGCATGTGAAACCTTTGCCAGACCTATCCTTGAATCTGCTCACCTGTCTGGAACCCACACTGTATTTCAGACATTAATACATTAGAGAGGGCCCAGCAGTATTTTACAAGAAGAGTACTCAACTCCTCTGCTCGCAATAAAATTCCTTATACCACCAGGCTTGAAATTTTAGGCCTGGATAACCTTGAACTACACCGTCTACGTTCCGACCTAAGCTTAGTACACAAGATCATCTACATTAACGTCCTACCTGTTAACGACTACTTTAACTTCAATTGTAATAACACTAGGGCTATCAATAGATACAAACTAAATGTAATCCGCTCTAATCTTGATTGCAGAAAATACAACTTCAGCAATAGAGTAGTAAATGTCTGGAACACTCTACCTGATCCTGTTACTTTCTCTAACTCCCATACTTTTTACCTTAAACTGTCTACCATGGACCTTACACGTTTCTTAAGAGGTCCCTAAGGGGGCATGCATAAGTGCATCAGCGTGCCTACCATCCCTGTCCTACTGTCCCCATTTATATGTACTCATTTTATGTGTTTATGGCTATGTTTTGCTTCTTTATATCCATTTATTTGTGTCATTTTTTCATGTGTCCTGTTTCCTTGCACTTGTCAATAAATAAATAAATAAATAAATAAATAAATAAATAAATAAATGTAAACTCTTCCAAGTAAAGCTGCCTTTTGTAATTGATTCCTGATGTATACATAGCAATAGCAATAGCACTTAGACTTATATACCGCTTCATAGTGCTTTACAGCCCTCTCTAAGTGGTTTACAGAATTCAGCATATTGCCCCCAACAATCTGGGTCCTCATTTTACCCACCTCGGAAGGATGGAAGGCTGAGTCAACCTTGAGCCTGGTGAGATTTGAACAGCTGAACTGCAGTGCTGCATTTTAATCACTGCGCCACCTCGGCTCTACATATATACATACCGTATTTTTTGGAGTATAAGACGCACTTTTTTACCCCCAAAAGAGGGTGAAAACTTGGGTGCGTCTTATACACCAAATGCAGCCCCACCCAGCCACCCCCACCCTTTGGCCTCTGTCTTCCAGCAATTTACCTGCTTGCAGGAAAGAGGGAAGAGCCTGTAAAGCCAAGCAAGTCAGTAGCAGCTTCGCAACCTACAGCTGATTAGATTTGCCACGTGGGAAAATGAAAGTGAAACTAGCTGCAAAGAGGCAAATAGCTGGGAGAGACGCAGATTTTTATTTTCTGCTGGATGCAAGGGGATAAGTGAATAACTATAAATGTCTGTAGAATGTTCAAATTATTAGACTTATTTAAGTCTGCTTTATTATTGTTCTAGCCAGGTGTCTCCAACCTTGGCAATTTTAAGACTTGTTTGCTAGCTGGCTGTTGAATTCTGGGAGTTGAAGTCCATAAGTCTTAAAGTTGCCAAGGTTGGAGTCCAACCTCTAGACAACTTAACAAAATAAAGAAGCTTTTTAAAATAAATGCTTGCTCTGAAGAGGTCCAGTGCTATTGTATCTTCTTTTAAATAATGGAGAATAATGTATACTTCCAGAAATTTTAATTAATTTTAACAGCTCTGTACAAGTATAGTCTGAAATGTAACAGTGTCCTGTTTAGTATTAGAGTTAAATCCTGACTTACCTTGGAGTAGATCTATTTAAATAATTGGGAGGAGTTAGTGTGACTACATTTAAGAAAACTTTCTGGCATAATGAACATTTTTCCAATTCTTTGCTATTTCTATGAGTCAGGCACACATGCACAGAAATACACAGCAAACAGTGTATATCATCTGTGCTGTTTGCTGTTTGCTGTTTGCTGTTTGGCAAATTGCTTGGAGGCAGAGGCCTTTTTTCCTTGTTTTCCTCCCCCAAAACTAAGGTGTGTCTTATACTCTGAAAAATACGGTATGTATACATATATTCATATATACATATAAACATACACACACACATATGTATGTATGTGTCTATATACTGGTATATGTAGTCCTATAGAGAGATGCTACCTCACTCTATAAAAGAGAAGGCCTACATTAAAAGTGTTTTCTTAAGTTATGCTGTATCCTCAAGTACATCAAAGTAACACTGCTGCTATTGTTAAAGCTGTGAATGTTAATCATATGTGACTTCACTTTTTTGGTTTAATTTTCCTTTTACTGTATATCTCCCTGACCAAGGATCACACCCTCTGTTTCACTTCTCTCTCTCTTTAGAGGCTTGCTTTTACTTTTACAATATCTCTAAGTTCTGCAGGATTGTTTAAGATTTGCTTTATGTGAGGAATAGACAGACGTTGACACACTTCTTGAACAAACTATTAAACAGTTTATTTAAATACAACTTCTCAGTAATTGTCAAGCGAATTTGTTAAAGCCACAACCAACTATTTAATTCTTTCTTTTGTCTTCTTCTCCTCAATAGACTCTCCTTGCTTTCCTGACTAAATCTAAGCAAATCCAATTCTTCTTTATTTCTAGGCCTATAGATAAGAGCATATTTCACCGTTTATCTCTATCTACAGATTACTCAATATATATCAATCAATTTTGTTCCCTGACCCTGGCTCCTGCTTCCCACAGAACTGCCTAAGGCCTATCTTCTCTCCTGTCAACTTCCCTCTTGGACAGTCAAATTCAGGCAGAGATGCTCTATAAATCTTCCCTCTTTGGAAGTCACACACAGAGCTCCTCAGATCTCCACACTGAGCCTTCCCTCCTGGGATTTACCACATAACAGAGCTTTCTTCAGCTCTTCACAGCACTTCTCACTAACTCCTTCCCTCATGGAAGTTCACACAAAACAGAGAGCTTTCTTCACAGCTCTTCTCACTGAAACTTCCCTCCTTTGGAAGTTACCACATAACATAACAGAGAGCTTTCTTCTAGCTCTTCTTACTAAACCTTCCTTCTTTGAAAGTTCACACAAAACAGAGAGCTCCACATCTCTCTCAGCCAGGCCTTTTATAGTTCCTGGCCCCTGCTATCTCTGATCCGATTGGCTGTCTCTTATGATGTCATCTATCCCCCCCCTCCCTTCTGGAGCACTGGGATAAACACCTCCCCCTTTCTACTTACCATACATTTTAAAAGCTGTCTGGCTCTATACTTACTTGTTTAAACAGTTCCTTTTACCAACATTATAACTTTATACAACAACTTACAATTTTACATTCAGCACCTGTATGCGGGCACCACATATGGGTCAGGCACACATGCACAGAAATACACAGCAAACAGTGTATATTATCTGTGCTGTTTGCTGTTTGCTGTTTGGCAAATTGCTTGGAGGCAGAGGCCTTTTTCCCTTGTTCGCTTCGGAGTATAAGACGCACTTCAGTGCGTCTTATACTCCGAAAAATACGATACATACATACATACATACATATATACATACACACACACACACACACACACACACACACACACACACACACACACACACACACAATTAAAGTGGCCAAACAATGACTCCCTATGCATATGGCATCAAGTCTTTGATTATTCATTCAGCCGCTCAATATACTGAACAAACATTTGGCAGTTTCTATCTTCACCACTGCCCAGCTGTCCTGAGTATAGAGGCGTGAGGCTATTCCTATAGCAGATGGAAATTTCTGAGCAAGCAGAGTGATTTGGATGGTTTTCTTTCCCCCTAAGTTTTGTTCATAATTGGAGAGCCCTGTTTCTGGATGTCAAGCTTTAATTGCATATATGTGGAAATAAACCAGGTCAAGAATTTGCTTTGCCAATTAAAAAACTCTTTTCATGTTCATATTAATTATGTTATTGAGAAAATGACCTTAAATTTTGATTATAAATTGGCTAAGACATTAAACTGCCGATTTGCAGGAACAAGCATGTATACAAATAACATATGGAATGTATGAGTTCACAGCTCAATTTGGAAAGACCCTTGCCTTTGTTGGAGTTCTGAAAGTCCAGTGCTAAATATGATAGACATAGATACAATTAGATAGGCCAATAATTTGATTTAGTAAAATAAAAAAGCCTATTTCAGTAATAGGGAGGTCCCTTCCAACTCTGTTATTCTGTTATTCTGTTTTTCTGTAATCAGTAGTGCAAAAGATAAAAATAAAATAAATGTAAGTATTTTACTTACTTTATTGTGGCCATTAACCAAAACAAGGGAAGTATTATTCAAATATCCAAAACAAAATTGACAATGCCTAGATAGTTAAGAAAAGTACACACAGGCAACAAAATAACCAGCTAAAAGACAATATTAAATCAAAGTATGCTAAAAGGCTTGATCAGGATAAACAGGTAGGTAGATGTATGTGTGTGTGAGAGAGAGAGATTGAGAGAGAGAGAGATTGAGAGAGATTGAGAGAGAGAGAGAGAGAGAGACAGAGAGAGAGAGAGAGACAGAGAGAGAGAGAGAGAGAGAGACAGAGACACAGAGACACAGAGAGAGAGAGACAGAGAGAGACAGAGAGAGACAGAGAGACAGAGACACACACAGAGAGATTATATAGATAAAGATTACAAGAAATCAAAATTAGCAATCTGCATAATACAGGGTTATTCAAAAAGAATGAACCGATTTCATGATGCATTGCTTCAGTTCTCAAGCATCGTCATGTAATGAGTCAGTGACCATTTGAAAGAGGAGTTATCTAAGTTTTGAATGGCTGCCACAGGGGCGATGTAGTCGCATCGTTCTTCCAGCAACGTTCAATTGTTTGTTTACCCTCAGAATGGCAAGTCCCCAGGAAAAGGCATTCTGCGTTCTCGAGTTCTCGAAAACAAATTAGGTTGTCAAGGTGCAGCGTGCTTTTCGAAGGCAATTTGACATTAACCCGCTCTCTCCTAAGAATATTCGAAGGTGGTTTTGACAGTTTCAAGAAAGTGGGTATCTGTGTAAAGGAAAAAGTCCAGGATGACCACGAGTTTCGGAGGAACAAGTGGCGAGAATCTGTGCTGCGTTTGAGAGGAGCCCGCGGAAGTCCACAAATCGAGCTAGCCATGAGCTTGCGATCCCTCAATCCACTATCTGGCGTGTGCTAAGAAGACATCTACATTTGAAACCATACAGACTGCAGCTCGTTCAGGCACTTACCAATAACGACAAAAGAAAGCAGATGGAATTTTGCGATTCAATGCTGGAGATGATGGAAGACGAACCCTTTATTTCATGTTTAATTTTTAGTGATGAAGTGACTTTTCACTTGAGCTGCACAGTCAATCATTACAATGTGTGTATTTGGGGAACAGCATCCATTTGACAATCAATGCCAAACAGACATTGTTTACATGTAACCCTTGCTTGCTCATAACTCAAAGATAGTAAGTAAGTAGGAGGGAAATCCTAGGAGAGAGAGCTTGTTGTAAACTGCTTGTTTCCACTTTGAAATCCATCTTCTAATGTCCATGGACCTAAGCCTATAAGGAAATGTGTCAGCTTCAACCAGTCCAGTAATGCCATGTTCTACTCTCCATTGTCACCATTCCAACCTTCATGCGTTGAGTAATACTGGAAACACAATTAAGAACTTGAAAAATTACTCTTACATTTTTAGATTGAGCAAGTTCCAATGGTTGAGGATTGGGGGGTGGAGGGCAAGCTGTGTGCCACAGAGTAATTGGGTTAAGGTCTTGGCCTCGAAGAGCTTAGATGCTGTGGATACATTGACCTACTGTGGAACAATTAAAGCTTAAAGTAGCTGCTGCCCTCTTAAGTGTACTTTGCGAAGCATAGTTGGCAAGGGGCTTTTATTTCTATTAGCCTGAAAGGTTACTCCCAGGTATTGAAAACATTGCATTTGTTCAATGGCATGGTTGTTAATAGTCCAGGAATACTTTGGGGGCCGATTTGCAAATGCCATTATTTTCGTTTTAGGGTAGTTGATTTCCAGCCTGTTCTCTTTACTTATGTAAAGTGCGTAAGTATCTTCTTATGAGTATTTTACTTACTCTATATACTTCTGAAACTCCTGTGTCTGTTTATAATCTTCAGTTGGGAAAATGATATATCACGGGATATAGAGGAAGACCTTTCTTTGCTGTTGCCCCTGCCCTTTCAAACATCTACCCCCCCCCCCCGGTGAGGTTGGCTCCAACTCTCCTGACTTTCCATAAAAGCTCTGCTTGGGTGTCCAATGGGGGGTCATAGTGGAGGTGGTTGATAGATTAATAACAGAACCTACCCTCCCCACAATCTGCTCCCACCCTCCCATCTTTTAATTGGGCCACAGTATTTGGTTCTTCATAGTATTTTATGTCTTTTAACTTTTGTATAGTTATATCTTTTATAAAGATCTTTTATCTTTATCTTTTTAAGACTGTAAGCCATCCAGAGTTACCTTGTGGTAAAATGGGCGGCCAATAAATTTTACAAATAAACAAATAAATAATTATCATAGGGCAACAACTTTTGAACCAAGTTACCTGAAATGGGCTAATGTACAGAATGCATCCAAAATCCATTACTCCTGTGGACTGAAATTTAGCAAATTTGAGGTCACTTCAACTACAGTATGTCATTGTCATTTCTAGTGCGCCATGTCAGCTTTCTTTAAGTCAGTGGGAAAGCCAGTAGGAAGTCTAAACTTGATTGTGATTGCTGAATCTCCCTGTCAGCTTCCCACAAGCAAAGTCAGTGGGGAAGCTGGCAAGAAGTTGCAAATCTAAGGCCAGCAGGCAGGTAAGTGGTACCTGGGGAAGGAAGCAATGTGAAAGGTGCAGGAAGAGTCAGGGAGGATAAGGAGCGGGTGCAAGTGTAAAAGGAAGTGCCTGAGAGGTGCAGTGAAGGGGAAGGAGGATACAGCACAGGCAGGGAAGGTGAACAGGGGTGCACAAATGGTCAGCCTGAGCACAGAGGAACTGGAAAAGGGTGCACAGTTGAGGGAGAACTATCCAGTGGTGGGTTCCTACAGGTGCGGTCCACTCTATAGCACTGGTAGCGGCCCGCTGGTGACGTCACAGTACCGGTGCGGTCGGTTGCCGGTGCCTGGGTGCCGCCATTTTAAAAAACAAATTAAAAATTTTAAAAAATTTTCTTCTGCGCACGCCCAGAAGCCGAGATTCCGGCAATGCGCATGCGCTGCCTTCCTACCCCACAGTGAGTCCAAGCAGGGGAGGATGGCAGAGGGACCGTATGAGACACTGAAAGAACGGGCGGCAGGAGCTATCTCCATTCCCCTCCCTTCAGCAGTCCAAGAAGCCACGAACGCGCGGTGATAATCCTAGGCATTTTTGCACGTTCGAGGCTTCTCGAGCTGCTGAGGAGAGGGGGAATGGGCGGCAGGACCTATCTCAGTTCCCCTCCCTTCAGCAGTCCGAGAAGCCACGCCCACCCAGTCACATGTCCGGCAAGCCACACCCACAAAATAAGCCACGCCCACAGAGTGGTAGTAAAAAAATTAGGAACCCGCTCCTGGACCTATCCCAACAATTTGGACCTTCCCTAATAGCTTCCCCATTAACTTCTTCCCTGCAAGCTTCCCACAAGAAAAGTCGGGGGGAAACTGGCAGAAAATCAGAAACTGTTCCTGCTCCCACAGTTTTTGTGTGTGTTTTTTTTTTGCTCATTTATAGTCATTCTCTTGATTTGTTTAGATATGTAAATATCTTTAATAGGATGACACAACTGAAACAATAACCCAATTTAATTTAATTTAATTTAATTTAATAGATTTGTATGCCGCCCAACTCCCGGGGGACTCTGGGCGGCTAATGGGTCATGGGTGGTCTAGTACTGTATACATCTACAGTGAATGGAATATACCTAGGTTGTGCTAAAATGTTGATTACAAAAACTCTAATATTCAGCACAGAATATTTTCCAGTTTGCACCATATGCACACTTCTGCCAAGACAGTTGGAAGATAAAACATAATTTACACGCGAGGAAGTAAATTCACAGGTAAGATGTAAACAAACCATAAATCTCTTCATTCAAAAGCATTATGGAACATTTATTAAATAGTAATGCAGTTTTTCAGACCACAGCTGACACCAATTGGACAAAAGACATAAGCAGGATTAACATTTAGCAACATCTGCAAAAGCTGTGTGATCACCATCAATCTGTATTTTAGAAAAATAAGCAAAACTCCCATAAATAGCCAGGTGCTCTAGTTAATCAGAATTCCTTCTGTGAGGCATTCTGTTAAAAATAAATGTTGGGACATTTTATGTTCAAGCTCTTGTCAGACTGGATAAACAAAATTTTAAAACAGAGAGAGAGAGGAGGGAGGGACAGGGAGAGACAAGGCTGAGTTTTATCAGGAAAACAATGAATATTGAGTACAAACTGTTGGAAAAACCAAAGCAGTTGAGGTTGTATAAATAGCGAAACACAGAGCTAAGAACAAAGCTCCAGGGAACTACATTAACTTCAGCCAAATACTTCAATGCATAAGATACAAATTGAGATCAGTTAAGTAAATCAGTCAAAAACTAGGTAAACACTGAACTAGCCATGTTTCAATTGATCTGGAAGAACTTTATGATCTCTCATATAAAACACAGATGACAAGGCAAAGAGTGTGATTCTCAGATGTGCAGGTGAGCATGTCTGCATAATAATGTTCACTCTGTCAAATTTGAGAAACTGGTTCATATTTTACAATGGCTATCTAATTTCTATAACGCCGGTAAGTCTGAATAAGGACTAATCTTCACCATGGTTTCATATAATATTTTTTTTTTGCATCTGGTTTTATTTATTTATTTATTTATTAGTTGCATTTGTATGCCGCCCACTCCACAGAGACTCTGGGCGGCTGGTTAACTTTGTCTTCATTTTCACATAATGTTTCACTGGGCTAAAGGACATTACCTATGGCTTGCAGTGCCTTCTCCAAAGTTGTGGTCAGGCAGAGGCTGATGCTATAAATTGCCAATTTCATCATTAGCCACTATGGTGTGTCATTGATGGCATGTTAGGCACCATGCCAACTTCTCTCTAATTTGCATCAATAGATTGTCAGAAGGGCAGCAACTCTATTGTTGCTCTAATCTAACAACCATATGCAGCTGGAAGGAATCCAAAATCAATACCAACTTATCCTAACATATTATCCTGTACCAATAGAAGAGAATATTTGTAGCTCAGGGTTGGACTCAGGGGTGGGTTCCTCCTGGTTTGGACAAGATCGCCCGAACCGGTAGCGACCCGTCGGTGACGTCACTGTCGGTGCTGGTCCGTGCATGCCACCATCTTTTCAGGGTTTTTTGCGAATTTCCCCTTTCCCTGCTTGAAAAAGGGCCTGCCCGCCTGCCCGCCCGCCCGCCCGCCCGCCCGCCCGCTGGTTAATACTGACCTTTATTTCTTCACCCGAAGCACAGCTGATCAGCTCCTCAGCTGTGTTTCGGGCTGATTCCTGCTTCTGAGCATGCACGGAAGCCAATTTGCATGAGGGGACACGAGCGGAGCGAGTGCGCATGCGCGAAACATCGCAGTGTGAACCGGTGGCGAAGGTAAGTGGAACCCACCCCTGGTTGGACTGTGAGATCCTTGGTGCTCTCTGAGCTTGGTTGTTTTCTTGCAGACATTTCATTGTACAACTAAGTAACATTATCAGTGCTAGAAGAGTGTGGGATTTGTCCCCTGTTTATATAGAAGTAGCTTGTTCTGTCAGTGTTGGTGGGAGTGGTCTTGATGATTCCTTGATTAGGGTTAGGGTTTTTACTGTTAATTGTTTATCTGGGTTGGTAGTTCCTTGATTGGGGACTCCAATACTAGTACAATGAACCACCAACTCAAAAAAATCAAACAGTAAAAAAAATCATCCTGTTTCCAGTAATGGTCAGAAGGAACCTATTAGAAAAGCTTCCAAAGATAAAAATGTGAACAATTTGTGAATGTTTTAATTACCTCGATGAAAATAATATGAGAGAAAATTTCTTACCAAGTAAATGAACAGAAAGAAAACTAGTAGGTACTAAGATATACTATTTTATCTGTTTTATTGTGGTGTGCTACCTGCTTGTTACATAAAGTTCTTGGTTCCTTTAGTACACATAATAATATAAACAGAGATGCCCAGGAAAGAAACAACAAAGGTTAGAGCACAGTAATTATGGAATTTAACCTTAGGTAAAATATTTATTCTGAAAAGCACTGTAATTTATTTCTTAAAACCTATCATAATACATTAAAAAAAAAGAAATTTGGGAAGGCAGAAAACAACCTATTGGAACTATTGTATTTCCCCCTTTCTAATTTAATTTAATTTAATTTAATAGATTTGTATGCCGCCCAACTCCCGAGGGACTCTGGGCGGCTCACAACATGACAAATCCATTACAATAAAATATATAACAGTTAAAAAATATAAAAATTAAAAGAAAATCTCCAACATTCATAGCTAAAGGGGGGAGACCCCGGGATAATCTATTCGGTCTCACTTTCACCCCGCCTGCCGGAAGAGCCAAGTTTTTATTGCTTTACGGAAGGCCAGCAGGGTGGGGATGGCCCTGATCTCCGGAGGGAGTTGGTTCCATAGGGAGGGAGCTCCCACAGAGAAGGCTCTCCCCCTAGGCCCCGCCAACCGACATTGTTTGGTCGATGGGACCTGGAGGAGACCAACTCTGTGGGACCTAACCGGTCGTAGGGAGGTATGCGGCAGGATGCGGTCCCGAAGGTAGCCTTGCCCTGAGCCATGTAGGGCTTTAAAGGTCAAAACCAACACCTTAAATTGGATCCGGAGACTAATGGGCACCCAATGCAGCTGGCGGAGGACAGGTGTTACGTGGGTGTACCTGGGCACACCCACCACGGCTCGCGCAGCTGCATTTTGCACCAATTGTAGTCTCCGGATACTCTTCAAGGGTAGCCCCATGTAGAGCGTATTGCAGTAATTTCTAGTTTTCATTATTCATCTGGTCCAGAGAGAAAGCCCTATGCAACTGATCATACCAACAAGCTGTTTCCTTCTTTCATATACCTTTGTACCTGTGACTCAATGGGATAGGCTGTTCTACTGCTTAATACCTTCATGGTGAGGAAATTTCTCCTTATTTTGCATTTGGATCTCCCTCTGTAAATCTTTCACCAATTGGTATTGTTTTACCTTCAAACAGGATTATAGAGAATAAATCCACACCCCTTTCCCTGTGACAATCATTCAAGTATTGGAAAACTTCACTAGTGCCTTTCTTTAGTCTTCTTTTATTTAGGCTAAACATACCCACTTCCTTTAACAAGTTTTCTTTAGATGTAGCCTTCAAGCTCCTCACCTTCTTTGATGGTCTTCTCTGCATCGTTTCTGGTTCTTCAGTATCCTTCTTTTATTGCAGCAGCCAGAACCAGGGGCGGGTTCTGAATTTTCTTGCTGCCAGTTCGCTCAGTGGCGCGCTGCAGGGGCGCACGCGCTTCTCATGCCGCCCCCGCGCACGTGCATGCACAGTGCTTTTAAAAAGCAGAAAAGATGGCAGCGCCTATGGCACTGCCAAAAGAACCAGTTCATGGGCATGGCAGGCCTGGGTCACTGCCGATTCCAGCGACCCAGGCCGCCAAGTTACTACCAGTTCTATAGAACTGGTCCGAAGCGGGAGGAACCCACCTTTGGTCAGAACAGTATTCAAGTGTGGTCTGATCTGTGTACCATAGAGTACCTTTTATTCATGCATTGGGTCTTTTAGTAGCTGTAGTATACTGACACAAGTTTACAATGTGGTCTACCAGGACACCCAGGGTGTTCAGCAACTAAAATCTGGTGGACCCTGCCATCTAATCCATCCCTGAAGTTGTCAGTAGAGAAGAATGGTGATGGAAAAAGTAAGATTGGGAGATGAGAGGACAAGGAAAAGAACAATCAGTGAATCAAATAAATGAAAGCTATTTCTACAATTAGACAGTCAATGAGTGACTTATGAGTGGGGTGAGCAAAAAGGGCAATGACATAGTCATCTTCTATCCTCTTGAATGAATATTTCTCACAACTCCTATTTTCACTGCCTCCAGTGAAAGAAGAGCAAATATTGATGGTGGTGGAACAACAAAATGTCTCTGTACCAAATTTATCCTATAAATTTAGCCATAATCTGCATGTTTTAAAATTAAAAAAAATGGCTTGTTAGAGAAGTACGATTCAGGTTTCTTTTGGATCTTGATGGCATCACATATATTCAGTTTTCATTCTGTGAATTTTCACACTGCTCCATGAAAAAAAAATTAACACGTACATTCACATTTATTTTCATACACAGTGTTGCTCGTGGTTTTTTTTTATTATGCATCTTATGCGAATATTTGTGTATTTATGCTACTAACTTAAAAAATACATCATTTTACACACAGCCTTTGAACTGATGAAAATGGTAGCAGATTTTGCCTGTGCTATGATAGAATCCATTTTGGTAGGTTATATTATTTTACTTGAAACCCATGAGAGACTTTTTTAAACCTATTTTGTGATGGAGTATGGACCATTCTTCAGAATTAACTATAGTCACCCAGTAGTTTTGATGTTCCTGGTGTTTCAAACAGAAGTGTCTGCAGAGGGGACAAATAATAGTAGCAACACTACCATCATAATGAATACCTAGCCCTTTGATTCATTGTCAAGGCATATGTAGAAAAGAGGGAGTTTGGATGGTAATAGTGAGATGCTACCTTCAGTATTTAGTTCTCCCCTTTCCCATCTCTAAAGGTTCCTCTGTTTCAAATAAACAGCAGACACGGCTACATTGAAGACAAGTATCCCGCAGCATAATGTGGGATATTATTTTGCTTCATGGTTATGCTACAATTTGGTGAAATGTTGAAAAACAGGACAGAATCTAGTATGTATTAATATAAATAAATAAATTCATAAAATTTGCTAAGAAAAACGTTTAGACAGATCAATGTTCTAGGGCAATATTTATCCATGTCAGGAAACACATGCACGCATGCACACACACACACACACACACACACACACACACACACACACACATGCATGTATACATGCACTCATTTTAAAACATATCCATACTCACAAACTATCAAGCAATACTTCAAATAAGTTTATTCTGAATTGGGGAAGGATTCCATATCTAAAAGTATATCAGAGAGAGATATCACAAAAGAAGCACATAAATGTTTATTTAAAAATATGTTTCCTTTTTCACCTTTTTTGGGGTTCCTTTCCCTTGCCTCTTGTCCCACCACTTGTTCAATTACTCACAATTTATAGAATAAAGATGTCAGAATATAATATTTCTCTATGAATTTTCTAAGAGTAGTATACAACTCCTCTGTTGATAAATGTTTCTGATTTACATTCTAAAATATTAGATAGCTTCTATCAATTTGAATCCCTACTTCTTTTGTATAACATTACACATTGTGATAACCATATTGAGAAATGTACATGGCACAATTATATTTCCCGTCAGCCTTCTTCTTTATTTGATATCTGAACAGATAGCATTTTAAACTTATTTAAAGTGACTGTGTTGCATGGATTTGTTTCTAAAAGTGACTAGGAAAGAAAGTATGCAACCCTTTTGAAGGTGCTGTGATTTTAGCAAAAAGTATTCCCTTGTCTCCCAGAGTTTTAAACCCATCAGTGACTGCTGTCTTGCTGTCTGCTTTTGAGGAACAACTATATAGAACACTTATGTGTGATCTCAAGTACTCCCCTTGTCCAGAGAGAAATTATGAAGAGCTGGTCCACTCACTGGTTCTTCATTTTGCTGCAGTTATCGGTTCTTCTTTTAGTAGTCTTTAGTTATCCATTTCTTCCCTGGCAGTATCCATTCTGGACAGAAATTTTGATTAATCATATTCCTTAAAGGGCTAACTACCATTGCAAATTTGTTGCTCTTTTGTCCATTACAAATCGTATTTTACCATCTCAGAGTCATTTTAAAGCATCACTTGAAACTTCCCTTCCATAGCAACTGTAACCAAGGTAACCACATTGTGGTTGTCATGCCCAATGCAGAGTAGTAAAACAGGGCCACTGGCCTATGCAGTTATATTGTAACCCCACCCAGAGGTCATTGGCAGACACAAATATCGCAATGTGTAAATAAATACAAATATAGTATTTCTTCACAGCCTGAAAAAAGACAGGTCAACCTTTCCTATTCCGAGCTCACAAGGCCAACTGCATGCAGAAGTCCTGTGTGTCTAAGAAGAAATAAAATATGTAAATCCTTATTAAGAAATATGGAGAAAATATTGATCAAAGCATGGAATTCTGTCAGCCATATTCTTCTGTAAACTGGCAAGCACATTTATTTTGGAAAAGAACATGATGATGAATATTTACATAGAAAAACTTAAAGTTTAAAGAAAAACTATAAATGTTTATTTAAAAATTTATGTATTTAAAAATGTTTAAATAAACATAGAGCAACAAAGATAATAAAGGATCTGAAGGCTAAATCTATGGTGAATGGTTGAGGGAGATAGATTTGTCTAGCCTATCAAAGAGAAGGATTATGGGGGGCTTGATAATTGAGGAACTGTCACAGAGAAAAAGGATTGACTCAGGGGTGGGTTCCACTTACCTTCCCTCCCAGTTTGCATGCGCAGCAGCCTTTACGCATGCGCAGAGGTTTTTTTTGCAAGCCATGGGGACCGGAGGACCGGTTCGGGAGCGTGGACTGCCGGCCATCACTGCCGGTTTGGCGAGCGGCGGCAAATTTCCGCTACCAGTTCTAAAGAACCGGTCCGAACTGGTAGCAACCCACCACTGGATTGACTTGTCTAAAACACAAGGGAGAAGGAAAAGAAGTAAAATTTGGGTGGAAACTTGTTAAAGAGATATCCAACCTCGAAGTAAGGGAAAAAATTCTGAAAATGGGAACAGTAATCAACGGAGTAGCTTGCCTCCTAGAGTTGTGGGTGTTCCATCACTGGAGGTTTTCAAAAATAAACTGGACAGCTATTTGATAGGGATGGTATAAGGTCTCCTGCCTTGAGCAGAGCTTAGACCTCTGAGGTTCCTTCCAGCATTATGATTCTACCTGAAGTTCAGAAAGAGGTTGTTGGGGGAATCTGCAAATTAATTGACTTAACACAATCTTTTAAACCTTCTGTCAGTGTAAGTTGTCTACTTATCAATGACATTGCAGCTTTATGTTGGACATGTTCAATGATCTCTCCTAGATTATGGACAGTTGAAGTTATAAGGGAGATGGTTTTTCTGGTTAATCTCATAACACACTTGATCAAACAGAAGGCAACATTATATTGCATAGAATGGTTTATTACATCAACCAGAGGTGCAAAAGTTCTTTTTTCAAGCAGTGGTTTACACTTGATTTGTCAGTGTCATGCTGGAGTCACACTTAAAAAGCAGTGACTAAAGTGGAATACAAATTAAACCTGTTTTCTTTTTGGCTTTTCACAAATTAAGCCAGGAATAAACAATAAAGTATCCACAGGCACAGGGTGCCTAGGTTCCTACTTTGGAGTCTATTAATCTCTTGCATTATATTTACTTGCCTGCAGAACCTAGAAAGTCTCATTCTAATAGTTGAAGGCATTGTTGGGAAATTCTGATGGCTGATGAAGCCTACCAAGGAGCCTTTTTGCAGATAGGCAAGTCTCCAATTGTAATCATCTTGTAAATGTACCTACCGTATTTTAGCCCTTAAAATCTTGTCTGTCTCTGTGCCAAACCAAGATGACTGCTTAATAACCATGCCTCATTTCCTCTGCCCTGCCCACCTCACCTATATGTTGCTCTTGAAGGCTTCGTGGATTACCTGAACTGGAAATAGAAACTAGAAAGTGTCCAGAGATACTTTACAAGAAGAGTCCTCCACTCCTCTACTCGCAACAGAATACCTTACGCAACCAGACTTGAAATCCTGGGCTTAGAAAGCTTAGAACTACGTTGCCTTCGGCACGACCTAAGCATAGCTCATAAAATTATCTGCTACAACGTCCTTCCTGTCAATGACTACTTCAGCTTCAACCACAACAATACACGAGCACATAACAGATACAAACTCAAAGTGAACCGCTCCAAAGTTGACTGTAGAAAATATGACTTTAGCAACAGAGTGGTAAATGCCTGGAATTCACTACCTGACTCTGTGGTTTCGTCACCAAACCCCCAAAACTTTACCCTTAGACTGTCCACTGTCGACCTCACCCGATTCCTAAGAGGTCAGTAAGGGGCGTGCATAAGTGCACCAGCGTGCCTACCATCCCTGTCCTAATGTTCCCGCTTATCAGTACCCATCTTATGTATATAAACAATGTTTTATCTATGTATATTACCAACATGTACGTGACAAATAAAATAAATAAATAAATAAAATAAATAAATAGCTATTTTTGAATGTCTATAAACTACACTTGAAACTCTCAGGTTGTCTCCTTAAACTTCAGTCTCTGGAAATAATAAATGGAGGCGGCTTCAAGTTCAAGGAGGAATAAGTAATTATGTCTATATTTTTCAATGAAAACGTGTATATGATGTGGAGAAAAGCAAGATGACAGCATGTGCAGTGTGCACCCTTATTAAGTGGGGCTTTGGGCTCACTACTATCGGCAAATGAAGCTTTTGTTTATATATAGTTAATTCAAATTAGAAGTAATGTAATTACTACTCATTCATCTAAATAGTAATTCCCCTTTCCTGCCACATATTTATATATATTTTCATTCAAAATCCTAATATAGCCTAATATATAAAATGGTTATTGTGTTAAACTTGAACTGGGAAGACCTAGGCGACCTAGGAAATGTAAGGGGCCTTGTGACCTCCATTGAGCCCAATCATGTTGATATGAAGAAAATTAGGAGGAAGGAATATTCCTTATACTTCAATGAGCTCTAGATCAGCAGTCTCCATCGTTTAATGGCTCTGTAGAGTAACAGCAGCAGGGGCGGTAGGTGGTCATGGCAGTTGGCAGCAGAGGCGGGGGAGAGGAGTGGATGGTTTCGTGCATGCAACCTAATCCTGTGCATGCAGAAATAGAGCTTTGCACGCTCATCCACCACTTGTGTGGACTGGTTCCCAATGGGTTGCAGACCAGTAGATGTCCATGGACCAGGGGTTGGGATCCCCTGCTCTTGATTGAGAAGGGTAGAAATATATTAAACAAACAATAGACATATCACCCCTTTAGAACTTCAGCTGAATATATTTTATACACTAGAAGAAGTAGAGGTAATTTTTGATCTACATTTATTAAGCTAACAAAATGAATTAAAAAGTTGCAAAAGTATCTTCAAGCATCAGCTGGATTTCATATTAGCCAGGTTGATTTAGTTATTTGAGTAATTATTATAACAGATTGGTGCTAATTAAAGATACATCAGTTATGACCTTCTTCAATGAATAGTTTAAACAGAACTTAAAGTCATAAGAGAAACTTTTTAATTTCTTGGCAGAAAAGTTGAAATTAAAATGTCTGTTATTTTTAAAACATTGATCCTGCTTGAACATTTGCAATCATTTTAGGTATTTTTTATTTTAGCATATGGCAAGAAACAACAACAATAAACCTTCCTTCCTTCCTTCCTTCCTTCCTTCCTTCCTTCCTTCCTTCCTTCCTTCCTTCCTTCCTTCCTTCCTTCCTTCCTTCCTTCCTTTCCAGATTGGGGAAACCACAAAAGTAATATTTCAGGTCTTATATATCTAATTTTCTATACTTTAATTTTAGCATAAATTAAAGTATAGAGAATTAGGTATATCAGACCTGAAATACTGCTTTTATGTTTTTCAACTGTAAGAGTTACTATTCAACATACCAAAGAATACAAAGTGTTAGCATTAATTCTTACTCTGTTAGGGCAAAACTGTTCTGAATATTAAGAAATGAATATCTACTATTTCAAATAATAAACTCATGAGATCTTAACAATCACTAAAATAAACAAAGATTAAAAATATATGCAATATATGGTACATAATTAAATATCAAAGGAATATGATAATTAATATATCAAATATCAAATATCAAATATCAAATATAATAGGTTATTTTGGAAGACTTAAAGAAGTATGAAAATAAATCTTGATATGTTGATGACTCACCTTTAAATTATTTAACATTATTCCAAGAAATCCTCAAGGATTGACTGCAAAATTGTGTTATGCGATGCTATGGACAGTAATATTATTAAATCAATGCATACTGCCACATCTCATAGCAATGTCCATATAGTTGTTCAGTTTCATTAAAGGTTTTTGAAGAAATTGAAAACAATTACTCAACAGTTTTTAATAATTCTAATATGGTATAGGATTAATATCTATTTTTCTCAAGACATAATACAAAATGTACAATCCCTTTTTGTTGTTGTTGTTAGCTATAAGATTTACTGTACTTAAACAATGCAAATTTAAAGGACATATTTCTTGGGTTAATAGTGTTTAAAGGTTTGGAAAATGACAGTAGCTGAAAAAGTAATGCAGAATTATTCTGGGAGAATCCTTGAATGAATAATTCTTTTGTTCTTATTTGTTTTCTGTGCTTGAGATATATATAAGGGTAATTCCCAACACATTAATTCATACCTGCATGCATATTTTAAATGAAATAATGCATCTGACTATCTTATCACTTTAAGATGATAAATGTATTATTTATTCATTTATTTATTTCCTTATTATATTATTTCATTTTTCATTTGTTTATCTTTTAATTTATGTTTCCCTACTTTTTTTCTGACCTTTTTTAAAGCAAAACAAAACAAAGTATCATTGATCCCCTGGTTTCTTTTTTAATGTAATTGGATAAATTAATATTAAAACCTGTAAAAAATAAATTTCTAACCTTTTCTTTGTTTAGTAACCAGAACTCCAAGGAATACTTTTTCATTGTTCAATGAACCGATATGACTTTCATCCTTTATATGATTGTTTCTTCATTGTCCTACAGGTATATAATTTCTTCATTCTGTAGGTATATCAAACTATCCATCCATCTGAACTCAATTTAGTTTAATTGATTTTTACTGCAATCACTGGCCAGTGCTCACCTGCCTATACACAGAACACAATATAAACAATATAAAATTGAAATAAATCAGGTAACATAAGCTTTAAATTATAAAAGTTATTATGTTATTAATTAGATCCTTTTCTTCTCTCAACACTGAATCCAACTTACAGCTGGATAGAATTTTGCATCTTGCCATATAATTTTAAGATTTTGGTCCCATGAGCCCCATGAACTAGAGATTCAAATAAATCCTCTTACAAGGTCAATATCTTCCTAATAAGGCATTTTAATGCCTGTTTTCTAGAACTGCTGAGCGGAGACTATTGTACAATATTTCACAATAAAGATATATTCCAAGTATCTTTCTACCCAGGGATGCAAATTCAAGGTATGAACATTTTACTATGATCTGACTATGTTTCAATATTGATCATCCTCTACTTTAACACATTTGTAGCTTTTTCATATCCCATTCTCGGGGGTTTAACTATAAATAAGTACCAGCTTATTTATGTAGCTGTTCTGTGGTTATTTACCTAAGGAAATTTCATAAGAATCCGCTGAAAGGTGTGTAAATAAAAATATATTAGCTTTGTAGTCAATATTCTTAATTTTCTAAAATTGATGAATCGTTGCCTGACAACAAGTGTTAAATTGTACAAATTGGAGATGTCATTGACATATTTAAGATTCCCATATTTTCTCCAGAATACAAATACATGCTATCTGTATATAGAACTACATTAAAAGTAGAAAATAGAACCTGGACACTAGTATATATGGAATATATCATACAAAGAAAGTATTAATAAGCATTTGCAGAGATTCTACTTGTGATGTGATAATCATGCACTTCATTAAAGTTTGAAAAGCCGTAGCCTATTTTGAAATGCCAACCAAATCTATGTTTATTATTTTTTAATTCCTAGGTAGATTTTGATGATTTAATAGTGTAAAACTTCAAAGATAATATTTAAACCTAAATTGTTATATCCCTTTGCTTTGATTTTTTTTCCAGAATGAAGAATTTAAAAACAAGCAGTTCTAAAGAGGTATATTATTAATTACACATTGAGATACCAGAAATGGGAGTAAGATACTATTTCACAGCATGCCAAGATTTTATAATTTATATATATACTTATACGTATGATTTTCAACCTCATACATATTTTTCTCAAAAAGAGGACATTATGTTTTGTTTGGTCAAAGCCAATCTACCAGATTTCTGAATGAAAGACAAACATAGAAATTTGCTATTGCCTGGTATAAAATTTTACACTATAGATTAAATTAGTTTAATTCTCCTTGGATTTATGAAGCAATAAATAGATCTACTTATTGGCAATGAGTATTTCTTCAATATTTCACACAGAAGTCTGAATATATGAACATCAATGCAATAATATTCCATTATTATATTATACTTTTCCTTTAATTTTTAATAAAACTTTAAATTATATGTTTCCTAAATTTTCCCTTTCCTTTCTTGGCCCTGAATGTCTTTTATGAAACAGCTCTTTGCCTTTCAATCGTCACTTCCACTTACTGATAGCCATCTGATTGGTGTTTATCTCAACTTACAGGAAAGTTGTTAAGAGCAGTTATAAGCAAATTTGAGAAATTATCCCTATCATAGTTTTTCTTCACTCAAGAAGAACACATAAGAAAGTGTAAGCTTTTGTCCTCCATTTTATCTTTTGAAATATGTCCAGCAGCAAGGGTGGGCTCCTCCCGGTTTGGACCGGATCACCCGAACCGGTAGCAACCTGCTGATGACATCACTGTCGGTGCCGGTCCGTGCGACTGCCATATTTTTTTTGGATTTTGTGCGAATTTTTCCCCTTCCGCGGCTTGAAAAAGGGCCCTCCCACCCGCTGGTGAATTCTGACCTTTATTTCTTCGCCCGAAGCACAGCTGATGAGCTCCTCAGCTGTGTTTCGGGCTCATTCCTGCTTCTAAGCATGCACGGAAGCCAAATCGCACGAGGGGACGCGATGCGAACTGGTGGTGAAGGTAAGTGAAACCCACCACTGTCCAGGGGTTGTGACTTCACTGGCTATTTCTTTTCACGGATGACTCACAACTGATCCATCATGAGACCCTCACTTGACACCTGAAGCCCTTATAAACAGAACACAGACACTGACATCTCCTAAATTCTGCTGAAGATGTTACCTTGCCTGGAAACCAACCCACAAACTCAGATAATGAACCTTCACCTTCATCCTGAGCCACATATATTTGCCACTAATGAGAGGTTTCTCTGCAAATTTTACTCTGCTAGTCATTATTGACAATAGGGGCCAGTGCTCATCTTCATTTAAAGGCCACTGAGTCAGTGCTGTCCAAGGACATTTCTGTGGTCATGGCCAACATGATGCCATGGAGTGCTGTTACCTTCCCACCAACGTGGTACCTATTTATCTACTCACATATGCATGCTTTCGAACTGCTAGGTTGGCAGGAACTGGTGCAAGGATAGGAGCTCACCTGTCGCATGACACTCAGGTCTCAAACTTGGGCTGTTGGCTTTCCAGCCAACAAGCCTGGTATCTTAACCACTGAGCCACCACTTCACCTTAGAAATGAGAAGAAGCCTAATATTTCTAATACTGGGTTAAAAACCAATTGTTGATAATCTAATACTGGCAGACTTACAATGTATTTTTTTTTAGGAATTACCTTTTACCTGAAATGGTATCTTTAGCTGTGATCACTGTTCCCTCTAAGGTGCGTGGCTACGCACGTAATGAGAGAACGCCGCGCAGAAGTTTCTAACTTCCCCGTGGCTTTTTGTAATGGCGGAGGCTGCGCGCCTGCGTGGCCGTGCACATGAAAAGAGAACGCCGCGCAGCAGTTTTTAACTGTTGCGTGCTGTTTTCTAATTTTACAGGGAACATTGGCTGTGATGCTTCTTTTTCATATATCTGCAATCCTTGTATTAGATTCATCTCCAGTTCTGAAAATACTTGCCTTTTGTTTAACTGAGATTCTTCATAGAAAGGTAATCGTGTCCAGAACTAGAATTAAAAAGGTGAGTCACAGATAAATACAATGTGCTGGATCATATTTGAAGGGATGAGTCACAGGGTTGAATTAGGGTCACATTTGTTTAAGCTTAGAACATGTTTTCAGATCACATGTATGCCAGATCCACCTTGTATCAAACTAGTGAGCAGCCAGTGAAATAATAATCTAAGAATATGCGTCTGGGTTACAAGACATTTAGAGCATTTGAGACAAAAGTTTTAACCGGTATGCCCTATGTTTGGGAAAGGCTTGAAAAAGATAGAATATATTAATCCAAGCACTGAAAGGAATCCTTAGACATGTTCACAATGATTTGATTATTCTCAGGCCTCACTAATATAGCAAAATTAAATATTGGAAAATTGTTATTGTTATCTTCTGGGCTATTGAAAGGTAGTACTGATTCAGAATTGGTCTCTTTTCTTTCTTTCCAAGACTCTGGATAGGAGAATTCTAAGATATCCTGATTAATTATTGTTCGCAAAGAAGTTTGCAATCAGATAATTATTGTTTTAAGTCCTTTCTGAAGCATTCCTTTTAATAGGTAATTTTATTTCCACTTGCTCTCATTCAATTCAATGAAGTTTATTTATGGTCATATATAAGATTGCAGGTATTTGTTTATTTTGCATTTTTTATTAAAGATTCTGACAGAAGTAGAAAGGAGACATGAAGTAATGCAAAGTAAAAGTAAGGCGGGGTAAAGAGAAAAGATAAGAAAAAGTGTGAAGAACAGTACAACTAGAAAAAGAAGAAAAGAAAAGATATATAAAGAAACTTCTTTGTAAGAGTTACAAAGTTATTATCCCCCCCTTTCTCTTTAAAGTTACATTATTTCCAGGGGTGAAATTCAAAAAATTTCCCTACCGGTTCTGTGGACGTGGCTTGGTGGGGGGAGGGTCCTGTGACTGAGTGGGCATGGCCAACTCGATGTCACTCATGGCCATGCCCACTCAGTCACATGACCCCCCCACCAAGCCACACCCACAGAACCCAGTAGGAAAAAATGTGTGTATGAGCACGAGAAGGGCTCATAGTGAATTCTATGGCAAAGAGAAGCTGAACTTTTCTCCCTCCATTCACAGCAGAGCTGCTGCTCCCTTTATGGTCCCCTGCGGCCTCCTCCCTCCCAGGGGTTGAAGTACCTTAAAGGGACAGGCTGCAGCAGCTCCGCTGTGAATGGAGGGAGAAAAGTTCAGATTCTCTCTGCTGCAGCATTTAACGTTGAATCTGTGGCAGAGAGAAGCCAAACTTTTCTCCCTCCATTCACAGCAGAGCTGCTGCTCCCTTTATGGTCCCCCCTGGCCCCCTCCCTCCCGGGGATCAAAGTACCTTAAAGGGACAGGCTGCAGCAGCTCTGCTGTGAATGGAGGGAGAAAATTTAGGATTCTTTCTGCTGCAATATTTAACATTGAAGGGGTGAGTGGTGACCGTCGACTGAGCGACCAGGCAGGCGTAGGCGGGGTGAACCAGGGGTGGTTTTTACCGGCTCGGTGAACCAATTCAAATTGTCCCTACCGGCTCACCCGAGCCAGTCAAATTTCACCCCTGATCATTTCCCTTCTTCCCATATTTAACCCTTTTAAATCAGCAAATACATAAATCACCATCCTTGAAATTTATATCTCCACTCCTCCTAATCAAATAACTCTGAGTGGCTAATAAAGAATAATAAAAACTATAACAATAAAAAGAACAAAAAGAACAATTAAATATACCAGGTAAAAATTCTCAATGCTTCAATCAGTGCAGGAGAAAGCACAGAAACCAAGTTCTAAAGTTTTAGGAAAGAACAAAGAAAGTGTGGAGTCATCTGAAACTTAGGGAAAGGGCTGTTCCACAAGATAAGTCTATCACAGAGAAGACATGCCTCCTAGGGATAAGATGACTTTGTTTCACTGAAGGGACTTGAACCTCCCCATCTTTCCATGTCTGGGTGGGGATGGATAGACACTAATAGGAAGAGGTGGTCTCTAAATGTCCTGGTTCTTGCTATGTAGGGCTTTAAAGATGATGATGTTTGTCCATCGTGTTCGAAGAGGACCTTGACATCTATGAGAATCGGGGGGATGTCAAGACTTGCGCATGAATTGGATTAAAGTGAGGGAGAGATGCGCATAGTCAGCCTCACTCTCTCTTCCCAGATTCCATCTTGCGCCAATAGCAGGACAAGAGTTGAGACAGTTGGAGATGGGCTGGGCGCAGTGGTTGACCAGGGCGTCTTTCGTGTCTTGCCATGCTCTTATCGTACCACATTGCTTGCATGTTAAAGATAACATCACCTTGAATCACACTCGGAAACCAATGCTGCTCACATAACAGTGATGTTACATACAGTAGGTGTATTGTTTTATACCTTAAACTTCCCATAACACCACATTTCGGATGAGCTGCAGCTTCTGAATGCTTTTTAAGGCACGTTCATGTTAAATGTATCATGAAGTGATCAAAAAATGAACAATTGTAAGCAAAGCCTCCTAATCTTGGAACTGGCACACAATAGGTGTACCAGATGGATGCGTGCAAATGCACACTTGCCCAAGGCTGCTCTATCTGAAGCCATGAATTTCACCTCCCCCCTTCCCCCAGACTGTGTATCAACCCTGCTTGGGTAAGTCATACCCTGTCAGATCAAGGGAATAAAATCCACAGCACTCTGTCTCACTAAAGTACAGCCTATTCCGCCCTTATCTAGACCAAAATATGGAAAGAACTCTATAGCAGCCCAATTACACACACACACACACACACACACACAAACACACACACACACACACACACACACACACACATATACCAGGGTTGGGTTCTGGATCCTTTTGCTGCCAGTTCGCTCAGGGTTGCGCCCCCGCAGCAATAAAAAGCATGCGCAGCAATAAAAAGCATGCGCAGAAGCAAAATCCAAGATGGCGGCACCCACGGAGACACCGTCAGAACCGGCTCCGTGATGTCATCACGGAGTTACTAACGGTTCTAAAGAACCGGTTAGAACTGATAGGAACCCACCTCTGATACATACATACATACATACATACATATCATTTTGAGACTGGTACTTAATTACATGGTAAAAGATAACTTCATTCAGCAGTGTCCAGATAGTTGAGCAAGACCATACCTCAGCCAATTCCATGAGAATTTGGATCACCAGAAGTTTACTCTGAATGACTCCAAGTGGACTTATCCAACATAGGTGGATAATAATCCACACAATGACCACATAGAAGGTGTTCTGGTCTCTCCTGACCTAGGAGGGGACTGGGTGACCTGAAATAGGGCTGCTGACCCATCATGTATATGAAATAAATGTGGAGATATAAATATATGTCACTGATCTTATCATCAAAAAATAAGACTTCCTCATCCATGATTAAATCAATTAAATAATTAAATCATGGAAAAGACAAGTCTTATTACATACTGATCTTGCATTCAGTAGCAGCAGCTGGAAGCTAAGGTTGCCAAAATTCTCTTTGACATTCTTTAGAATGTTCCAAACCTTAGAAAGTGTCCTTAACATTGATATTCCATATTTTCAAAACATGTTACAAGTGTGTTTGTCTATGTCCCCTGAAAGTGTATTGATTCAGGTACTGGATGTATTGCCAAGTCTACTTTTCAATCTGCTTTGCAATTTGCTCAAAATGAAATATCTCAACTTTGAAACCCCCTGGTGGATTAATAAGTACCAACCCAGATTGCTTGAGTGGGGTTATTCCTCTCTATAAATCTTAGTAAACCAATAAGACATTGGCTCATTGAGATACAGCTCTCATTTACTACAGAAACAGATAGGTTACACTTTAGTTTTCCAAACTTTACACCGTTACATACTTATAATGACTGTGCAACAACCTAGCTATTCTGGAAAATTCCAGAATCACTTACTATTGAGTACTACCTGCTCTCTTAGAATCTACTGAAAAATAAATTTTATTTTCCACTCAACCTGATACAATGGAAACATGGTTTTGTTTATTTTGCTGCGGTTGATACTATTATGAAAATGATGGTAATATTTTGCAACTTGGACATTAAGAAAGCATAATACAAAGATGGCCTGAAATGTATTTGATGGCTATCTATTCAGGATTTATTTATTTATTTATTTTATTTCTTGCTTCTCACTCTAATCTCTTCTATAAGTCTGGGTTCTAAATACATAAACACATGAATAAAAGCTGTTGGCTGTAAATGTATCTCACTTACAAGTAAAATAATATCTTTCCTCAACTGAACTCAAAGATTCAGAAGGTATATGCTAGCAGCATTTGTACAAAACCCATACCGCAGAGGAATTTTTAAATACATATGGTGGAGAATCTAATAAATGTAAATAAGCAGGTTCAGTATCAGAATAACCATAATTAGCAAGAGTCTCTGGGGTCCCGGCCAAGATATTTATGTTATACCCTTAAAGAAAATGCTATTTGTATGTCACTGCTGAAGAATCATTGATGTCACTCCATAGATGTCTAAAAAATTTCATATTTTTCATCTGAATGAAGAATAGAAATAACATAGGGTACTTGACACTGCGCCTGCAATTTTACATCTGAGTGATTTTAATACATCAAATAGCAGATATCTAGCATCATCATTCAATTTTAAGAAAAGAATGGCTTGTAATGCTATGATTTTGTCTGCAATTTAGATTCATGAACAAGCAATTTATATTTTGCTATGGTTGGAATTCAGGTGAGCTGTTGTCTGAATTCAGCACAGCATTCATAATGAGAATATAAATTGTTTGAGCTTAGGCTAGTGATCCTCTTTGGCCAGTACCTTTTTACAAAGAATAGCCAGAAAGATCCTAGAGACAATTTAAAACACACAAACTGTCTTATAATTTATATATTCAAAATATAACTTTTTGAAGTGGGTTTCATATTACAAATCATTAATATTTGCATATTTGTCTCTAAAATTGATTTCTAAAGGAGTCTTTGGCTATTCATTAGCCATGTCAATGGAAGGCAATGATTTGTTCAAAATTGACCTAAAGACAGGAGACTACAATAATTAGATGTCTTGGCATATGAAGGTATATTGTCTGTAAAGGAATTGCTTAATAACATTTTATGTTGAATCTGAGAGTCTCTCTTTGCCTAATTGTGTAATTTGCCATAACTCTGGATTGTGATTCTGGGACATAAATGTCTGGAACTGAGCAGCAGAGAGCACCTACAAATGAGGCCAATTGTGTGATTGGACCTCTGCATTTATACATGGCTGAAATACTGTGAATGAGGACATTTCAACTCTCGGCCAGAAATTTATCCATTTTTGATCTGAAATTCGGCATGAAATGATATCTTGCCAGTTGGAGGTTTACTACCACATTTTGGTGGAACAATCACTGGGAATTTCAGCAGTTGCCAAAAAGGGTGGATGAAAAGTAAAGTTGTCCAATATGGCATTTTAGCATGTCATGAAAATAAATTTGCAAGTTGAATTCTTTCATTTGCTTGCCAAATACATAAGGAGAACGGCAGGTAGGAATGGTACAATAGCACTAACACTAGCACTTAGAAAAATGTAGGATAGACAGCATCACCACCAGATGGATTTGTAACTGGCTGACTGTACTCAATGAGTAGTCTTTAATGGTACTACATCTACATGGAGGGAAGTAAGTAGTGGTGTACTACAAGGTTCCATCTTAGTCCCAGTACTCTTCAATATCTTCATAAATGACTAATATCCTTAGTTGGATTCATTAGTTCATTCATTCATTCATTCATTCATTCATTCATTCATTCATTCATTCATTCATTCAACTTTTTTCTTCTCACCTAAAAGACTGTGGGTGGTTTCTATTCCCTTCCCTTCCATTCTATTCCCTTCCATTCCATTGACTCTATGATATTGTTGAAAGACACTTAGCTTTGGAAGCACATTTATACATTTCATGAAGTAGAACAAAACAATAATTGTTGTTCTATGTTAAATATGTATACAGTTTACAAACAATTTGGAATCATATAGAATCCACGATGAAAGATTAATATATAGATGTGAAAAAGCAAGAAGAATTCAATTATCTATTTAAAAAGATTACTAGGTATAGCAAGAATATTGTTCATTGGTTTCTATTTATTCATTTATTATTTTATTTCCCTGTGTTTGTTATATAGAGGGAGCTTTAAAAAGAACTATGCATATAATATTTCAAATAAATCACCATGTTTATTTAATTTTCCACCTTTCTCAACATATAGGCCACTAGGTTCTATATCACTGGCTAGTAAAAGTCACACTAGATGCACTGGAGAATTCTCCTTGATTAATTTTGTCTTACTTGATTTATAGAATTAATAAAGTTTATGCAATTTATGATGTGATAAATATGGGTCCCATTGGTTGCTGCTTCCAATTCTGGCAAGCACCTCAGTGAGCAAATAAGTTCTCATGAAGTAAGATCAAATAATACTAATGAGAGTAGGGATCAATCAGTGAGAGACAAATTTACCAGATTAGTGCTGAACCAAAATGTTCAACTCACTTTTTTTTTGCATTAGAAAAAGTTGAAAAACTGATCAGAAGAAAACTCATGAACGAAGGCAAATATACGTGGCCCAGGATAATATCAGGATCTAATCTGTGTCTGGTCCCAGTGACTGACCCAGATTGGATCCAGAAGAAAACTGTTTCTTTTAGAGCTAGGAGAAATTCTTAAAATATTCAGCTGCTTGGAGAAGCTTATTTAAATATATTTCTGAACACTCAGAATGAAATTTCTGTTAGTACCTCAGTTATCATATCCTTTCCCAATTTTTGTTCAGGTTGACTTGGTTGCTATCATAGGGTTAAAATTGATCACAACACTTTTTTGTGCTCCTGAAAGAAAGATGGGGTATGACTCTGGTAAAAAGAAAAACAAACAAAAATCAAACATAATAAAATAAAAAATTAATGTCTGTGTTTAAAGGTTCACGTTTAAAGGTTAGCTTTTGAACCGTGGGATTGTAATTTTTTAAAAACCATATTTGATGAGGTGTTTAGGCATTTTGATGGTTATTTTACAAGCCATTTGGCAAAACAATACCTAAAATACTAATACTAATACTAATACTAATACTAATACTAATACTAATACTAATACTAATACTAATACTAATACTAATACTACTACTACTACTAATAATACTAATAATTTTAATAAATTTTTAATAATAAAAAAATAAAAAAATAAAAAATAAAAGACAAAGTGGACAGTGAAAAACTTTGGTTATGGTTAACATCTGGTACTTTAAAGAAAGAAACAGAATCATTGATCCTGGCCGCACAAGAACAGGCAATTCGTACAAATGCCATAAAGGCCAAAATTGATAAATCTTCAAATGATGCTAAATGCAGATTATGCAAGGAAGCTGATGAAACTGTAGCCCATGTGCTCAGCTGCTGCAAGAAAATCGCGCAGACTGATTACAAATTACGACACAACTCTGTTGCACAAATGATCCACTGGAATTTATGCAAAAATTATAACATCCATACTGCTACAAACTGGTGGGAACACAAGCCTGAAAAAGTCACTGAAAATCAGATGGTCAAGATCTTGTGGGATTTTCGTATACAAACAGACAAGGTACTGGCGCATAATACACCAGACATCACGCTGGTCGAGAACAACAAGGTGACTATAATTGACATTGCAATACCAGGAGATAGCAAGGTCGATGAAAAGGAACACGAAAAAATCGCAAAATACCAGGACTTAAAAATCGAAATCCAATGATTATGGCACAAACCAGCAGTGGTAATTCCAGTAGTGATTGGAACACTGGGTGCTATCCCAAAAGCACTGGAATTACATTTAAAACAGCTCAAAATTGACAAAATCACCATCAGTCAAATGCAGAAAGCCGCACTGCTCGGTTCCGCACATATACTTCGAAAATACATTACGACTTCCTAGGCCCCTGGGTGGGGCTCGACTAGTAATCAATGCCAAATCCGGCGAAACAACTGGCTGCTGTGATACAATTGTATAATAATAATAATAATAATAATAATAATAATAATAATAATAATAATAATAATAATAATAATAATAATAATAATAATAATAATAATAATAATAATAATAATAATAATAATAATAATAATCATTACTTTTTATCATTGCCCTGATCCTGCTGTCAACAATCTTACAAAAAACAAACCTTGGCTATCAAACATCCAAGAAATCTAATAAAATTTCACACCTGTTGTACATGGATGATCTGAAATTGTATGGAAAAACTGAAACTGAAATTCAGTCTCTGACCAACACTGTCCGAATCTTTAGCAATGATATCAGCATGGAGTTTGGTTTGGACAAATGTGCCACAGTAGCATTGAAGAAGGGCAAAATCACTGAAAGTGTGGGCATAAACATGCCTAATGGTCAAGCCATAAAGTGTCATCAGCCAGAGGCCTATAAATACCTGGGCATACTACAACTGGATAATATCAAACATGATCATGTGAAGAATGTGGTCAGTAAAGAATACATACAAAGAGTCAGAAAAATTCTCAAAAGCAAGCTCAATGGAGGCAACACCATCAAAGCCATAAACAACTGGGCTATACCTGTTATAAGATATACTGCTGGCATAATAAACTGGACACAGGCTGAACTGAACAATTTGGACAGAAAAACAAGAAAACTCATGACCATTCACCATTCACTTCATCCTCGTAGTGATGTCGACAGACTATATCTGCCCAGAAAAACTGGTGGCAGAGGACTTTTACAAGTAAAACAAACAGTAGAAGAAGAAAAACATGCATTGGCAGAATACGTCAAAGAAAGTAAAGAACCTGCATTGATTGGAGTAAACAACCGGAAGCTTCTGAAAGTGCAGCAGACAAAGAATCAGTATAGGAAAACTGCAATGCAAACTAGAGCTGACAGTTGGCGCAATAAAGCCTTGCATGGGCAATTCCTCAACAAGATTGAAGGAAAAGTTGATAAGGAGAAGATCTGGTTATGGCTCACTAATGGAACACTGAAGAAGGAGACAGAAGGCTTGATTCTTGCAGCCCAGGAGCAAGCAATTAGAACAAATGCAATCAAAGCCAAGATCGAAAAATCAGCTGATGACCCAAAATGCAGACTTTGCAAGGAAGCTGATGAAACAATTGATCATATCCTCAGCGGCTGCAAGAAAATCGCACAGACGGACTACAAACAGAGGCACAACTACGTGGCCCAGATGCTTCATTGGAACCTACCAGTGGAAAAGAACTGGTGGGATCATAAACCTGAGAAAGTAGTTGAAAACAAACATGCCAAAATACTTTGGGACTTTCGAATTCAGACTGACAAGGTTTTGGAACATAATACGCCAGACCTCACGACTGTGGAAAAGAAAAAAGTGTGGATCATTGATGTTGCCATACAAGGTGACAGTCAAATTGATGAAAAACAACAAGAAAAACTTAACCGATATCAGGACCTTAAAATCGAATTACAACGACTCTGGCATAAACCAGTACAGGTGGTCTCAGTGGTAATCGGCATACTGGGTGCTGTGCCAAAAGACCTTAACCGGCATTTGAAAACAATAAACATTGACAAAATCACAATCTGTCAGTTGCAAAAGGCCACCGTACTTGGATCTGCATGCATCATACGAAAATACATCACACAGTCCTAGACGCTTGGGAAGTGATCGACTTGTGATATAGTGATACGAAATCCAGCATATAAATCTCGTTTGCTGTGTATTACATTTTTTGTGAATAAATAATAATAATAATAATAATAACAACAACAACAACAACAACAACAACAACAACAACAACAACAACAGCTTCCTACAATGCATATTCTGTTCCATTTGGAGGAAAGTTCATAAAGTTCATTTCTGTCTTGAAACATAAGAGATAAAAAGGGAAAGGTGTTTTTTTTTAAAGCACCCACTTTCTGTAAGTATTAATTTATTCAGGAAACATTATTTTCACTCAGTTGGATTTCTGAATTTTCTATGATATTCATGCATAATCAGTTCAAATAGTAATAGATTGTCATGATCTTCATTATAAGGTTATTATTTATAACCTTATTAAAAATAATTGTTTGTTGGCTTCCACGCAAATCAAACTGCATTGTCAGAGTCTTAATCAATATGAAAGTCAATGCAACTTTTCCCCAGTAGACATTTATACTGAACAATGTACATATGTTTAAAGTAGTATCAGTGCTCTTCTTCTGGAAAGCTCTGGTGTCAGGTGCAAGAAACCAGAATAACTCCTTGAGTAGTCCAGAATAGTTTCTTTATTGTTAATCACCTATTTACAAGAATCTCACTGACTAACTAACTGCATTCTCTTGAGAACAGGCAGATAAAAAGCATTGAGTCTGCCCTCTGCTGCTTCTTCGCACAGAGTGACTCCAAACTAGACCCTTTCTTTACTCTCTCCTCTCCTCTCTTCTCCTCTAGCTGGATATTATAAATCCATTACATCTGGATTTCAAATATCCAGATATGTCTATTTCACAGGAATAATTGCCTTTTCATGAAGATAAATTAAGTCACATTAATGAATGATCATATGTATGGTATTTTGGTATTTCTCATGCTGGTCATCATTGCCTGAAATAAAGACTCACTATATGCCAAAGTAACATATCGCAGAGGTGAAATACTACCGGTTCTGACCAGTTCTCCCGAACCGGTAGTGGAAATTATGACTAGCTCCCCAAACCGGCAAATATCATCTCTGGCCTGCCCCGCTCCCGCCCACTCCGCTCTCATGTGGCCCATTTTTGCTCCCAGGTAAGTGCAGGGAGGCTTCCCTGAGGCCTGCTAGGCCAAAAAACAGGGGGTGGGGTCTGTTTTTGCTCCCAGGAGGCTTCCCTGAGGCCTGCTAGGCCAAAAATGGGGGGTGGGTGCTGAGAAAGAAAGAAAGAAAGAAAGAAAGAAAGAAAGAAAGAAAGAAAGAGAGAGAGAGAGAGAGAGAGAGAGAGAGAGAGGGAGGGAGGGAGGGAGGGAGGGACTGACTTTGAGAGAGAGGAAGAGAGGGAGGGTGGGAGGGAGGGAAAAAAGAGAGGAAGGAAGGACCACAAACCTGGCACTAGATGCAGCTTCAGAGGATACCGTGAAAGAGCACAGCAATCCAGTGCTGGAAGTGACCTGGAGGACATCTAGTCCAACCCCCTGCTCCAGCAGGACATTGTTAAAGTGAGTTTCTGTCTTTTGACCCCCCCCAGTCACATGACTACATAGCCACACCCACCCAGTCACATGATCCCACCAAGCCACACCCACAGAACCAGTAGGAAATTTTTTTTTATTTCACCACTGATTTTGGGGCACCTTTTCTACTTAATAATACCTATTCATATACAGGATATTTAATATTCCCAGACAGTAATACCTTTCTGTGAAAATATTTATTCAACCAAACATGATGAGTTAAACCAGTGTATATTACATTATATCATGTGTACAACTAATAATTACTCATGTCGCCAACATCACTTTAAAAAGATAGCATTTTGTTGCCCTCTCTTCCCTAGCAACTTTGTTTTAGATAAACAACATGACTGGTCATTGCTTATCTTAAGAACCTGACATAGATAGCATTCTCAGTTATTTTTTTCCCTTTTTTGTCTAACTAGTCTAACTAAATAAAGAAGCATTTGCCTGACAGCAGAAAGACAATAAAGAAAGAATGATAATTCCAGCATCAATGGACCAAAAAATTGACTCATCTAAGGAAACATCATCAGTTTAAAGGCATATGGGGTAGAAATATCACAAGTAGTAAATATATTTCAGTCTCATTCTTGGCAAATACTTTCTGAAGAGAGAAGAAAAGAGGGAGAAAGGATGGGATGGCATAGCATAGCATAGCATAGCATAGCATAGCATAGCATAGCATAGCATAGCATAGCATAGCATAGCATAGCATAGCATAGCATGAGAACGTTCAGCCAGCAGAACCTGATGCTATTGAAATATAGAAGATGAGCAACACTGATCATACCAGTGTTTCTATTTGGTTGACAGTTATCATATCCTCTTTTTTTGGGGGGGGGGCTACCATTTAATTTAAAAGATGCAGAAAATTTGCCAGCATTTAGAATTTGCAGTCCTGCAGGATCCTTGCCCTCCCCATTCTCTGTTTCCTCATCTCACCTCAATCACAGCCATGATTTTCTCTTGCAGCATTTTTATTTGTCTTCCTGTCCATGAAAGCACTGAAGAAGAGGGGAGGTCTTTCTCATGTCGCTTGAAGCCGCCAGTCCTCAAAGTGTCCAACTTATAAGCACAATTTGCTGTTTAAAATTTAAGTAATTCAATATAAATAATACGATAGATCCCTTTGCCCCCCCCCCCCCATTCAACTTAGATACTAAATGGAACCCTAATTTGCCCCGGTGCAGTTCTTCTATGCCTTGTATCTACTGGCAGCAACATTTGCAAGTTTAACCCAGGAGATTCACTGTGGAATTCTTTTTAATCCCTCAAGAATGACAGGGAAAACTCCGTGGGTTAACTTAACATTATTTCTTAGTATCAGTTGAATGTTCTCAGTGAATATCATTTTGGAAGCAAGGCTTGCTGAGGATATTGAAATAAGTTGACAGCTTGTGAAGGATAATTAGCATTGCTGGACAAAGTAGGAAGAAACCCTTAATGCCTGTATTTTAAGAAAGACAGATTTTATTTTCTTCCAAGAATCATAAACACTTTCTGATGCAGGGAGCTATGGAGCTCATATCTGCTTCCCCCCCCCCCCCCAGTTAGAAGGATCATAGGTTAGGCTCACACATGGCAGTTTGGATTTCCATTAGCACTTCAAACACTTCCTGCTGAATTAATGGGACTAATTTTTTCCTACTTTATTTTTAAAGAGATGCTCACTGCTGAAATAGCAAGGTTGCTTCAAATTAACTCTGAGGTATGTTGGCAGAGCTAGAGGTAGGGGGCAAAGTTCACACAATTCCTGGCAACCACATCCCTAACATTAGCCAACGTTGTCATTGTCTCTTCACAGTTCTTGAAACCCCTGTCAACTCAAACTAAATTGAAAAATGAAAGGATACCACGATTGCAGTTCTTGGCTTTATAATTAGCCTTTCTGAAGGGTAGGGATATTCCTTAATACTGGCAACATGTCTGTAAAAAAAAAAACACATGTATTACAATCAAGCCACTTTCCTATTCTGACAGCAGTAAAACTGCTTGTATTATTCATATTTTTATTTTGGGGAGAAATAGAAACAATGCTAAGAACACATGGATCTACAAGGTGTTGATCATCATCTTTAAAGCCCTACATGGCTTAGGACCAGGTTACCTCCGGGACTGCATCCTACCTCATACTTCCCTTTGACCGGTTAGGTCCCCCAGAGTGGGTCTCCTCCGGATCCCGTCAGCCAAACAATGCCGGCTGGCGGGACCTAGGGGGAGGGCCTTCTCTGTAGGGGCCCCTGTTCTCTGGAACCAACTACCCCCAGAGATACGAATTATCCCCACCTTGCTGGCCTTCTGAAAAGCCATTAAGACATGGCTCTTCCTGCAGGCGGGGTGATTTTGAGACAACTTTCCCCCATGTATGTATGGTTTTGTATGTCTTTTTAAACTCTTTTTAAATTGTTTTTAATAATCTTTATTGTTTAGTTGTTCCTTAAAATGTTGTACGCCACCCTGAGTCCTCAGGGAGTAGGGCGGCATAGAAGAACAATAAATAAATAAATAAACAAACAAACAAACAAACAAACAAACAAACAAAATAAAATAAAATAATAATAATAAAAAAATAAAAAAATAAAAAAAATAAAAAAACAAAAAAACAAAAAAAAACGTGCCCTGACTTCAGCCTCAGCCAGACAAGCATTTGGCTAAGTTTCCAGGCTGGATTTGTTGTTTGTGACTAGCAAACCTTCTCCTCAGTTCAAGAAAACTGGTGCCATCTCATCAGCATTTCTTTCTTTTGGCAAGGACTTTTCAGGCACATTAGAAGCCTTCAAGACTGATACAATACAAATATTTGCAAGGAAATCAAATCCTGAGTTGTTCCTCCCTTTGGTGGATACTTGGAAAATAATTGCTGCTGTGTCTCCTGCCATGACTTAACTTTATAAGAAACAGGGATCCTCAAGCAGACTTCAGATGGCAGGAAGCTATCCATATTCATATTTAATATATATGTATTAAATAGCAAAATATTTTCATCTTGACTTTTTTCCACTTTGCTTCTTTCTAGTTGCTGGAGAGGTAGACATATTAAAATATTAATTTTCCGCTTTACTGGAATGAGTTCAGAGTCAAGTGGCATTAAAATTCTGAATGTAAATATGAGAAAGGAAGATATGACTTGCACTAATACTCCTCGTTGAGTTTTCTTCTGGAAAAAAAAACCCCTCTCTTATTTATTTACACCGCAGTTTAAGAAATGCTGCATTTAAGAAAAGATTTTCAAAATGACTGCATCTGTTTTTCAAAGGGTTCTGTGAAATACTTTTTTCTCCTTTGATTTTTTTGGGTGATGGGAATAGCAGGCTAGCACACATCACAGCTTTTAAAACTCCACTTTGCTGGATATTTAATGCTTTCAATTTATGTATATATATTTCCTAGGTATATGTTCCCTAACAGTACCTTTTAAACAAATACGTGTTGCCAAGATAATATTTTTCAGGCAGCACTGTCCTTCAGGTTTTGTACTGTTCAATTTTTCACACCAGAGAAGTAAGCGATTCTCTTGCTCAAAATAAAATAAAATCCTATAAGTTAAATGTTTGGTAATGACTGAATATGATGCTGACATTTCAGTCACAGATATTTTGGGAACAGCCATTACCCCATGCTGTGACTCCTCAGTACTGAGGAAGTTTGGAATCAGTGTTACCCCCGCGTGGCATGTTGGCTAAAGATTTCGTTATTTCTCAGAAACAGTGAGATAGATAGTATTGTGCAGCCTTCTTTGTGCTACCAGGAGAGTATTGAAAACCACAATAGCTTTCTTTCAATCCTTTGAAGTTCAGTGCCACTACAGTAGGATCACTGTACCCCAAAGGCCGGAATGTACCCATTGTGGGAATAATAGTCATTTTCTACGAAGGGCAAAATATTACTAACAAGCAAGTACTGGAGTGCATAACATGTCACTGGAAGGAAAAATCACAAAACTGTGTCTCACTTATTTTATCATGTCATGTGGTGAAATTCACTGGAGAAAGCAATTATGCTTGGAAGACCCAAAGATGCTTTTTCAGGAGGCAACTGGACTTTCTTGTTTTTATTTTTGAAGATGGTTTGCTTCTCATCCAAGAAGCTTCTTTGGCTCTGACAGGATAGTGGGGAATGGACAAACACAGCGGAGGGTTGCTCCCGGCTCTGCCCATCTGCCTGGGATGCTTGCACGCACACACATGCAAACCAGTAGAAAAGGGTTTTAGAACCCACTACTGGACGAACACCCTTTGAATGGTGTGGGAGTAGGAATGGATTTCCAGAGAAAAATTGCAGGAACAGGAACCAGGAGCACTACTCACGTGACCTGAGGACACAGATAAACCTCCAAGTGCTTCAATGATACTCTAAAAGGATGCAAATGTCCAGCTGTCTGCAAGGAATATAAATCCTTCCATTCCCCACTATCTTGTCAGAGATGAAGAAACTTCTTGGATGAGAAGCAAAATGTCTTCAAAAAGAAAAATGAGAAAGTCCAGTTGCCTCCTGAAAAAGCACCTTTGGGACAACCATGACCTGGATGGCTGAGAATCTCTACAGACTTTTATGCTTGGAAGAGTTAGCGGTAAAAGGAAACCAGGCCACAAACGACACAGTGGCTGGACACCATCAAAGCTGACACCCGCCAGAACATAGAACAACTCAAAGAAGTAGTGCAAGATTGGAAGATGTGTAGAGTTCTGGCCCGTAGAATCACTAAGAGTTGAACACCACTGAATGGATAACATCATTATCATCATTTAAGACCAATCTATCTTGCACTACTCATTATTTGGTCAAGCTATAACACAGACAGAGTAAGCATTGGCACCTATCCTGGTCATCTACTTGTACACCGAACACCTTATTACAAAACAACAAATGAGAGGTTTTGCTGGGAAAATGTAAACATTTATTCCTCTACATTTAATGAAAACAAAATGTTATGTTTGTTTATTTCTAAATTTATATACGATTACCTTTCCACATTTCAAATACAAAAGTCCATCTGTTCCTTGTTCTATTCAACTCCTTCTTTGTACATAAAAACAAACCGTCCGTATATATTTAATCTAGAAAAAGGACAGTAATCCTTTTCACTTACAAAAGATCAAGTTCCTCAAGGCTACATTTGTTTACTGATTTATTCTTGTTGCTTTATAGTCAAATACTGAAGTTTCTTGGCAGTTTCTGGTAAAAGCAAAGTTAAAATCTGTTAAAATAATAAATAAAAGCAATACAAGCCAAGCAGTAGTTAAATGCTGGTTAAAAGTTATTTTTCAATGGCAATAATAATAGCAAATAATATCACCACTAAACATCCACATTTGCCTATCGCAGATCCTTGAGGAGGACTTGATGGGTGGATAAAAATACCAAATCCAGTCAGAACATCTGGCTGACTGTGGAACCAATAATAAAAATAGTAATAAAATGATTAGACCTTTCAGTTTCCTGGTGAGTGAACTGTGGCAAAAACAGACAAGACATGATCCTGAATTGCAACCAGATGAGGTTGCAATTTGTAGAGAAACTTTTTCAGATGATCAGATGTACATCATATGAAAAGAGCCTTTTCCTCAAATAGCCAGAATTTAAGCCATGTTGGGCTTTAAAAAGCAATAGCTGGGATTTTCAATGAAATCAATCAAGTGAAGTTGATTCATAAAATCTAAAGGTAGAATTTTCACATTGATCCTTCAATGTCATAGTATACTATAAATACAAACAGCCTAAATATGTTGAATATGAAATGGTATTCCGTATTCACAGTGTGCCACATATATACACACATGCACACACAAAAACATACACACATAATCTGTGAGGTTGGCTGGCATGGTATGAAAAGCGCTTCTTATGCTTCCTTTGCAGGAAGTAATTGAAACTGATCCAATCTTGCTGGAGAAGTTGCACATTCAGATCCTTGCGCAAGAAATGTCACAACAGTCATGTCCAAGTCATCAATTTTATCAGCAAAGGGTTTTGTAAACCGATCGCAGCAGGCTGTTGAGCTATATAGAGTAGGTGTGTGTCTGTGTGTGTGTGTGATGTATGATATAGTAGCTCTCCAAAATAGCACTAAGCAGATGCAAATGAAGAAAACTGTTTTTGCTATATCACTTACCCCCACGGATGCCTTCAAATGATTTTTAAATTTTACTGAGCAAGATTTGAAGCACATGTTCTGCTACTTGGATTCTGTTTCTCAAATTTGTTAGCTGCATATCCTATTTTTCTTGCATACAGCTAGTCCTCAACGTACAACTACAATTGAGCCCAAAATTTCTGTTGTTAAGTGAGACATTTTAAAGTGAATTTTGCCCCATTTTACAACCTTTCTTGACCCAGTTGTGAATCACTGCAGTTGTTAAGTTAGTGACACTGTTGTTAAGTGAATCTGGCTTCCCCATTGATTTTGCTTGTCAGAAGGCTGCAAAAGAGCCAAACATACAAATTTTGATAACATGACCTTAGGGACACTACAAAGGCCATTAAGTGTGAAAAATGGTCACACTTTTTTCAATGCTGTTGTATCTTTGAACAGTCACTAAATGAATTGTTGAAAGTTGAAGACTTCCTGTAGTACTTTTTCCTCTAACCTATCCTAAGAACAGCCCAAATAACTTGTCCCAAATTTCCAATGAACTTTTAGGGATGAGAAGAACTTACACCCATCTCTCCATAGTTTTAGCCCAGATCCTGAATCACTGGCTCTTTCCAAATCTTTTGATAGGCAGAGAAACTTGTTTAATTAAAAAGGGCTTCAAATTAATTTTGTTTGTCTTTTCTGATTTTGTTATGATTTTGAGGGGATAGCACATTTACACTGTTATACAAGCTGTATACTTAAAAACTTTACATTGTAGCTAAGTGTCATTTCTTCAGTGTTGTCACATGAAAAGAGATTATATATATATATATATATATATATATATATATATATATATATATATATATATATATATATATATATATATATATATATATATATATATATATATATATATATATATATATATTGATTAAGGAGTATTGATTAAATAGTTTTTGCGATTCCAAGATACTCCATACAAAGTGAAAAGTGATAGCATTCAACATTATCCTGTAAGGATAATTTTGTTCATCAATAAAATCTCAGCTTTTATTCCTATAGCAATAGCAATAGCACTTAGACTTATATATCGCTTCATAGTGCTTTACAGCCCTCTCTAAGCGGTTTACAGAGTTCAGCATATTGCCCCCAACAATCTGGGTCCTCATTTTACCAACCTCAGAAGGATGGAAGGCTGAGTCAACCTTGAGCCGGTGAGATTTGAACAGCTGAACTGCTGAACTAGCAGTTCAGGTTGCAGTGCTGCTTTTAACCACTGCGCCACCTCGGCTCCTTTTATAGCTTTTATTCCTATGTAATTGATTCTTTGGAAAAATGTTTTCATTTTGAAGTTTACATTTTATTCTAATGTAAACAGAATTAATTGCAAAGAGACTATGCTTTAGATTAAACGAAGCTCTTTATATGGTTCATTCACTTTTGTAGCTGATAATTTGAGTATTCTATATCTGATCAAATCAAAGAACAAACGCAATCAGTTTCATTTCCTTTTTAATTTTGTTTATAAATGATCAGACATGTGGTTTTTTGGGTGGGTGGGAAGAATAGGAAGCTTCTAACCCCAAAACCAGCAATGATATATAGACCAGAAATGAGAAAGGCAAACAAGAAACAAGAAAATATAAACATGCTTTTGGAATATCTATTTCTCTCTCTATAATCCATCCCTCTAATAATAAAGAAATAATTTTATAAGACTTAAAATGGATATGTTCTGATTTTTCTTGTAATATAATTTGGGTTCATGGTTCAGAGATAAACACTTGATAAGAAACTATCATTTCTCCCTACAGGGTAATATAGGATTGAGTTATAATTAATTGCTATGGGTGTATGGTTTTAGTACACTCCCAAATCTCAAGTCAAATCAGTCCATTTTGTATTGCTTTGGCTGTTCCATGAGGTGATGTAAGATATCCATAAAGCAATCTAAACTGAATTGGGATCATTAAGGGGCAAATCATCATATCTGAAAATTAACCAAATGTTTCTTTTTCCTCCTCACTTTTTTAATATGGGACATACAAGGGCTGAAAGAGAGGAGTTAGATGGACAGATTGAAAAATCTGTCTTCTAATAACAATCTGACCAACGTTTGAGCATAGGGATATTAAGTATTTTCGCCTGCAGATTTAATTTTGTCTAAACTCCCCCCCCCCCCCAGGTACATATACAAATTGATCAGAATTCAAAGAGCTTTATTTTCCATACGAAGGGCTTCTTATATTGAAATGTTAATCTTGTTTGATTAAAATATTTAAGTTTCGTATCATTTTGGGTTTTTTAATGCTATTTAATGGGACACAAAAACCTTCAATGTCCTCTTTTAGGTTTGTGAATCTACTTTGAGGGGCTGAATCAATCAAAGCTTTGTTGAACTGAAGCATCCCTTCACAGCTTTGCATAGCCCTAATAAAAAGCAGTTTGAAGTTAACAATTCCTTTTTCTTTCCCATGTTACAGCATCCTGATATTCCAAGTGGTTTACAATAAAGACAATGTTCGTGATTATGATCGTGTCTGTAGCTAGTGCTGGAGTTTTTGATGTTCAAAGAGAGCTTGGGAGATTTGACTCAAGATTTGAAGGTGGAAATTTGCGAAGTGAAGGCAGTTGGAAAGCCTTCTGCTTCACACTGAGATCAAAACTGATCAGATTATATAAGACAACAATTATATTTTGCTAAGAGACTAAGTCTCATATGATCCTCTAGGCCTGGATAGGCATTCCCACACATTCCAATTAATATCGGAAATTAAAAGAGAAAACCAAGATAAGAATCCCAGTTTGTAAACAAAGGACTTCTTAATGTTTGTTTACAATATGCTATTAGAAAACTTGAAAGTAGACTTGAAACCCGAGATTCATAAACATTACTTAAGTTTCTTGAAAAATGAATTGTTCTCTAACATACAATCAAAAATATGAGCAGAGCACCAGAAGAATGTAAAATTACGTGATAATTATCAGCATAGGTTAAATACATTCTGCAGAAATTTGTACATGTATCCATTCATTTACCTTACTCATTTCTTATCTTTATAGCAAGATTCAGTCTTTTGCCTCTGATATAAACTTTTCAGATAAACTTCAGGTGTGTTGATAGCCTTTCATTGAGCAAGTGAAATGTCTTATCTCTTACAGTAACTCACTACCTGAATCTGATTAAATGCAAGATAAATTAAATTACAAGACAAATATTAAAAATGTAATGTCAACTAAAAATAACTTCTAGTAGTAAAATATATCCAACCATTAAACCCGGAGTGTCCAACCTTGGCAAATTTAAGACTTGTGGACCTCACCTCCCAGAATTCCTCAGCTAGCCATGCTGTTCACAAGTCTTAAAATTAATAAGGTTGGACATCCCTGATTTAAACTGTTATTCTACTGTGAAATGGCATCACTTCTGATTAGACCTGATTTTTCTACCATGGTTATGCACTTTGACAATTTAAAGCAGTGTTTCTCAAATAGTGGGGGATGACCCCTGGGGGGGCTCAGAGTGATGCCAGGGGGGCACATGTGACCCCGGGGAACATGCGTGGTCCCTCTCGATTGATTCCCCTGGATGGGGAGTGTTTTCCGAGTTGCACGTTGCTCTGAGCCCGGAAGAGAAGGAGGCCAGGCAGGGCGGGGTGGCTGCGTGGGTTCTTGTTGTTCTCAGCGGGCGCCGCGGTAGCCATGAACGGCATGGCGAACCTGCTGCTGGACAAGGAGGAGCATCCTCTGCAGCTGGGCGAAAGCTTCAAACGGCACCCTAAAGCCTCCTTCCACACCATTCGCTGTGAGTACCCGGCAGAAGCGATGTTTATGGGCCAGGCCAGCGACCCCAAAACATCGGCTTAATTAAGCAGGCCTGGCCCCGTGTCAAAAGAGGGCCCTAACCATGGTAGCCTATGCCTGCCTAACCGAAAACAGGCTCCACTGAGTTCAGTGTGACTTACTCCCAGGTAAGTGGGTAGAACAGCCTTCCCCAGCCAATAATTTGCTTGCAGCTTATTGTAATGTCCTGGGGCTCCACCAGGGGGCTCCAAAAGGAGCGGGAATTCTAAGCGTTGTGATTGGTTGATGTTATGTTGTGTTCAGTATAAATACAGAGCTGTCAGATCGGGGCCTGCTCCTGTCAGACGACTCTAGTTAGGAGGTTCAGAAGTTAATAAAGCATTAGTCCGACTCAAGCCTAAGCGTCGTTCCTCACGAATATAATACTGGCGACGAAGAAGGAGGTCGAATCCACATCGAGTGACTCCAGCACACCTGAACGTAAGGAAAATTGTGAAAGCACTGTCAGGGACGAGTAATGGCCACCCAACATACATTCGCTCCCTTTAACCCGCCGAGGGAGACCTGGGCCTCCTATGTAGCCCGGTTCGAATGTTTCCTCATCGCAAATGAGTTTACCGAGCTGTCAGGAGACAGAAAGCGGGCATATTTTCTCAGATTTTGTGGGCCTGACATGTTCGAGACTGCCCTAGCCCTTTTCGCCCCTCGCTCGATTCATAGCGTGCCTTGGGATGAATTTATGGAGAAACTTAAAGATCATTACGCACCCCCTCCTTCTAGATGTGCTAGACGTTATGCTTTTTACCATCGGAATCAGAAGGAGGGTGAGACAGTGAATCAATTCGTGGCTGCCCTCAGGAGGGCTTCCTTAAATTGTGAGTTCAGCAATTTAGAAGACTACCTTTTGGATAGGCTTGTTTTTGGAGTCAGGGACTGCCGACTGAAGAGGCGATTGCTCGCCATGCACAACCTCACATTCCAAGTTGCACTTGATGAGGCTCGTGCTGCTGAACTGTCCAACCAATCCCTCGCTGAGATGGACATTAGCATTAACCCAACGCCCGTCCCCAATGCCTCTGTGACCAATGCCATCGCCGCTCTCCCAGAAGCATTAGAGAGGGAGCTCAAAATTGAAGAGGACGTTTGCCGCATTTCTGAGGGTCAGAATAAGGGGGACGTGAGGCAAAGACTGCCTCCATCTCTCTCTCCATGCAGGGGCTGTGGGGGGGACCATTTGAGGGCCCAATGCAATTTCCAGGACGCCATTTGCCGTCGTTGCGGCCGCAGGGGCCACCTAGCAAGGGTTTGCCGGATGGGTAGAGCCGCCCCCATTCAGAGTTATAGAGAGGCACCACCTGCAGGCCCACGGAAACAGCCCTGGGGGGGTCAGCCAAGAAGAGGCAGCTGTAATGCGATTTTCCCCTCCACTAGGGGGAATCTTGCTGTCATTCAGAAAACTCAGGTGCCCGCGGGTGAGAAATTCACAGTTACTATGACGCTTGGCCACAAGCCGTGTCCAATGGAAGTGGACACGGGCTCAGCTGTGTCCATAGTCTCATGGAGCACCTTGAAACGCATTTTCCCTGGCATGTCAAAGAGCCGCCTAGAGCCATGCCCATTATTCCTTAGGGCTTACCAGGGGTCCTCCATCCCTATCCTGGGCAGGGGACTGTTTCCAGTCAGGTTCAAAACTTTTGCTGGCCGCCTGCCCCTTGTAATTGTAGATGGCCCCCTTACCAGTCTTCTGGGACTAGACTGGTTTCCAGCTCTGGGGTTTTCCCTGGAGGGCATTAACGCAGTGAAAGGGGAAGACATGGGGGCCACATTGGAACAGGAATTCCCCGCAGTATTTGACGGGCAGCTAGGGAAGTATACTGGAACACCTGTGACTTTTAATCTTGACCCTATGGTTGCCCCTGTCCGCCTCAAACCACGGAGAGTGCCCTTGGCACTACTGCCAAAGGTGGACGCTGAACTAGACCGCCTCCTTGCACAGGGCATATTAGAAGCTGTAGATCAGGCGCGTTGGGAGACCCCCATAGTGACCCCTGTTAAGCCAGATGGCTCAATCAGGCTATGTGCAGACTATAAGTGCACAGTGAACCGCGCATTACAGTCCCACGCATACCCTGTGCCCATCGTGCACCACCTGCTGCATTCCCTGGGAGGGGGAAAAGTCTTCACGAAGTTAGATCTGTCCCAGGCTTACCAACAGCTGCCTGTGGACGACCAAGCAGCCGAAGCTCAGACTATTATTACACATCGAGGCGCTTTCCGCTGCCGCCGCCTCCAATTTGGCATAAGCACTGCCCCGGGCATTTTCCAAGGGTTGATGGAACGCCTGTTACACGGAATTCCGGGCACAGTGCCTTATTTCGATGACGTTTTGGTCACTGCGTCATCACGTGAGGAATTAATCTCTCGAGTGCATGCTGTCCTCACCAAATTCCAGGATGTGGGGCTACGAATTAAGAAATCTAAATGTGTGTTTGCGGCTAGCAGCGTAGAATTCCTCGGGTTCTTGGTGGACTCCACTGGAATACACCCCACAGCCTCTAAGATCCAAGCCATTGTGGACGCACCCAGGCCAAATTGTAAGGCGGAGCTGCAAGCCTTTCTTGGCCTCTTGAACTTTTATGCAATTTTCCTGCCTCACAAAGCCACAGTGGCAGAACCGCTGCACAGATTGCTGGACGCCAGGGCACCGTGGAAATGGGGCCCCCGTGAGGCACACTCATTTGCCGCTGTGAAAGGACTTTTGACAGCAAACACGGTGCTGGCTCAATACAGCACCCAACTGCCACTAGTGCTAGCCTGCGTCGCGTCACCCTACGGCGTGGGCGCTGTCCTTAGCCACTGCTTGCCGAACGGAGAGGAAGCCCCGATTGCATTTTTTTCCAGAACCTTAGCTGGGCCGGAAAGGAACTACGGCCAAATCGACAAGGAGGCCCTGGCTCTCATCGCGGGGGTTCGCAAGTTCGCAAGATCGGAGAGTTGGGGGTGCGCAAAATATTTACTTTTTCCTAGGGGGCGGTGTAACAAAAAATAATTGAGAAGCACTGATTTAAAGGTACCCTTATTATGTGACCAGGGATGGTACTTTTTAGCTGAGAAAGTATTTGTATGCATTTAGACTCTCCAAGCTTCATAGACTGTAGGAAGGCAACACCTTTGATTAGCTTACAGTAAAGGATACATAAATCAATGAACTTTAATTACAGGAAAGTCAGATAGCCTAAGGAATTACTGATAGGATCCATTTGTTCGAAGATGTCATGAGCACTTGTGCAACACTCCTAGCAATGCAAAGCAATAAGATCGAGGCACAATTTGGGGCCAACAAACTCCCAAGGGTAACTCCTGAGCTAGATGCCACCAAATATAGATAGATTTAATGTGGAAGATAAATTATTTTAAAAAACCAGGGAACAATTTCATTAACCATAGTTAACTGTTTTGTATTAACTACATCTAAATTGATATTTTCTTGGAATTAAACCAAGTTTAGGTTTTTGTCTCGGCTCTATCCACTGGTTTGCCTGGGCTTTGATCACTTTTGGATCATATTTCCCTGTTCCTTAACATGCCATTTGATGGTCAAAGGCATATTTACACCCCCCCCCCAAAAGCTGTGCACCCATATGTTAGGATGATACACGTACCACACAATTATGAAAAGCAGCTGAGGTTGTGAATTAAAAGAATGCTGTCATTTCAAGGGCTAACATCATAAATGCAGGCTATCTCCAGGCTGTGGGATTCAAAACGACAGAAGGTGAGGAATTTTGCAGACTTCTATACACTTGGAAGGTGTTTATATACATCGTTCAGGAAATCCAAGTACACAAACACAAAGAAAGAGAAAGCCTAAATGACAAGGCAGTTATATTGCTGAGCAGGATCTTAGGATTATGGAGAAGATGCAGTGAAGAAGATTCTGTGCACAATAACATAGTTGATAAAGGATTTAGCAAGGGTTTACAATGCAAGACACATAAGTGGGGCTGAAGGAAGTGGGTATGTTTGACTTAGAGAAAAGAAGATTAAGAACACAATCTACTGAGCTCAGGTCCAGTATGAGTCCTATTGAAATGAATTATTTTGTGGATTGAATTCAGAGGGGGGGGAACCCTGATAATCTTTTTGAGACTTTAGGTGGGATGCAAAGAGAAGGCAGATAATCTTGCTTGCATTTCCCTTAAAGGCATCCAGCCCTGTGCTGAACCATAGTGAACTTTTTTTAATAGGTACTTTAGGAAAAGAAGAAAGAAGGGAAAGGAAAAATTAAAAAAAAAAAGATTAGAAGTTTAACTTTGAGAATTTTCTTTTTTCTTTTTTATTAGGAGAGTTACAACATGTGTTCATTAGAATGACCAGGAAAAAGCAAATTAACCAATTTTGTTGTATACATGATGTACAATGACAATAAAGGCTATTACTAAGAATGCAGTGGATATTTGTTACACTAATGTTCAGGCTTGGAAACTATTACTACGGAACCTACAGTTTCATTCTTGCTTTGCCACGAATCTGCTCCATTTTGCCAGTCTGTTTTCTCTTGGCTTTCTTTTATATATCTGCTTCTTCAATGAAGTTCTGTTGCCCTGACTGCAATTTGATGAGTTACATGGTCTTGTGATTTGCTGAAACTACCTTTTAAATAAACTCAATCTTAGCAGTCCTAAGAATAAGCATTTCATTTTCATGTTTGAATTATGGCTATTAAGCAAGAGAAGCACCTGTTTTAAGAGACAGATCTGGGGTCCGTGAGGCAGGCAACTGCCAGGCCTTTAGGCTTCTTCAGATGGAAATACAGCCAGGTTGGGAGCAATAGTATATTGTCAATGCCTTTCTATGAACTCTGGAGCAGAAAATCCATAAGGTATGATGAAGGGGAAGAGGGAGGGAAGAAGGGAATGAATAGCCTAGCCAAATGGCTAAGAATCAAGCAATGCAAAAATATTTTACCAAATTAAAATAGTTATGGCTTACTGGAAGAGAAGAGCATACAAATCCACCTTTGCCAGCTGATGATAATGGAATTTAGTATATCATAATAAGACAGAAATCAATGGAATAAGACTGCAATTAAGATTTCCTTTTAGGATTGTTCTGTAGAGAATGCAGATGACTGTCTTGCAATGGCATTTGGGTTTTGACATTTAAAAGATTCAATAGCTATCAACACTTTGAAATACGGGATGAAGAAAAAAATTATAATCAAAACAGCAATGCTTAAAAATGCATTTGTTTGAAAATATTTAAAAATCCCCCCTTTCAGCTTTAGAGATCTATCACTGAGGTAAAAGGAATTGGTAAAAAGGGAAGTTTATCTTCTCCTGTGTCTAAAGTCTTTACACAAGAAAATCGACTTTGAATTCAACAGATCTTTGTCACAAGAAAGCAGGAGTAGTATTGCAACATACCACTAATGCATGTGTGCAAAGAAATCAATATTATTGCTTAATGAAACATTCTGCTAACACCTCAGTGCAGAGCTTTACCTTAATTGGTTGATCAGACAAAATTCCTAACACCTAACAGCCTAAGAGATATGCAGGAGTCTTTGTCTGTTGTCCTGTAAATGGAGAGAAAGCTTAAAGAAGAGAATTGAAATCTGTGGTAAGTTGGGACATCTTACATGTCATTTCAAGCTCGGAATAAACTGGCTGAAATCTGTGGTCAAATGCTGAGAAAATTATATTGTGGAGGCAGCAAATGCATCAGTAGGATTTTCAATTTTAGCTGATGAGACTGCATATTGTCGAGAGAGAACAAATGTCGCTGGGAGTGAAGTTTGGTGAACTGAAGCGTGGAGTGTCTGAATTTATGAGGAGTTTTTGGGTTGTGTCCCAGTATTCTCACTGAGTGCAGCAGCCATAGCTGTAAAATATTCCTGATCATAGGCTTGGCCTTCAAAATTACTCATTCAAGGAGTACTTTGCTTTCTGTAATGCAGGAGGCTTTAAAAAGTAGATGTCAAAAAGAAAAAATAAGCCTACACAAATGGCTTCTAGTGGTGGTATGTGTTTAAAATTGCAATGTTAATGAAGTGAGCTGTCTAAACCAAGGAAATCAATTATTCAAGTGGAAATGTTGAATTTTTGACTTAAATTTTAAAACATGATCAAAATTAATTCTCTTCCAATGTAGCAATTTATCATAAGAGTGGGGAATCTGTGGCCTACACAGATGTTTCTGAATGACAACACCCATCAGATTTAGGAAGCCTGCCCAGCAGTGAAGAATGCTGGGAGTTGTAGTTTAGCAACACAAGAATGGCTGATTCCTGATTTGTTTGAAAATTGCAAAGACAGGCAGAAACAAATGCATCTATATTTTAATTTGACGACCCAAAGGGTAAGTTGATTGCTAAAAATGATTAATGTGGTGGTCCAATTGGTAGTCCAGGTTCTATGACCAAAAGGTATCATTCGTATGTTTGGGATTAAAATTATATAGAATCAACCAAAGACTTGGAAAAATGTCCCAGAAGATCTGACATTTTGAGACAGAGAGCTCAAATCAAAGAAATTCAGCAAGAGCAACAAGGACCATGAGGCATCTTTATAGAAAGTCTCATGGAAAGTGCAAGCAATTTGAGACTGGAAAGTGACGCAAAAATATTTTTAGGAGGGGCAGCGCACTACTAGAAGGACATTATTAGCCCAAGAAAGAAATCTATGAGGCAGAACTTTCATTGGTTACACACATAAATCTTCAACTTTCTAGAATGATTCTGTCCGTTGTAGCTTCTACCATAACTGCAGCTGAAGCTGAAATTCATACACGATTTTGACCTGATCTTATTGTTTTCTTGGCCACAGGCTTCTCCTTGTTTATGTACTTTTCGGAACATTTTCTACAGAAAACAATTAAGACTGAAAGCTTCCATCCAAATAATGGCTCCTCTGCTTAAATACATTTGAACAATTTAGTCCCATGCACCCACTGCTACTTGGCCTCTTTGCTCCTTAAGCTTTGCAAGGAAACAGCATTGCAACGAAGCTATCATTGGTGGGGGAAAAAAGAAAGGGAGAAAAGCAATTGAATCTCTCCAAGGGGGTTTATTATACTTTAAGCCTCCCTCCTTTGCTTGCCTGTTTTTTGCCTGCCAAACATGAACAGGCTTTCTCTGGGACAGCTGTACTCAGTCTGGTGTTCTCCAGATGTACTGGGACAAAAAACAACAACCGCAACCTCTCAGAATTTTAAAACTGCTTGCCAATTCCTCTGAAGAACAAACTGGGAACGTTTGCTCTAGGGCATATGTAGTGTTTGTTTCACTCCTGCCTTCTGTTTGGCTTTTTCTTCCGTAGTTCTACAATGTCTCAAAGAAATAGCACTTTGCACTACTAGAGTCAGAAACAATGACTGATCATTTTTTTATCCCTCCATAATCAACTGAAAATGGTAAAATAGCCTTCTCTAATCTGATGCCTTCTAAGGTTGCTAAATTTCATATCAGGTAATCTGGCAATCAACAGGTGTCTTGAGCTGTTTTACTCTTCTGTGCAAGAAAAAAAAATAGCATCTTTCAAACTATAAAACAGGGAACAAAGTTGTACACCTTTGTTCCCTGTTTTATAGTTTAGTAAAAAACACGGGTGTTTTTTAAAAATGGTAATAACACATTAGCAAAATGAAGGAAAAACAAATAAAAGCAATTAGGATTATCAGTCAAGATATTTGGTGCAAATGGAAAAGAGGTTTATGGTTCTAGAACGTTTTTGTTCTTGAAAAAGAAGAAAATGCTTTTGGCTGGCAAATGTCATCATTGGTCATGACTGGAAAAAAAAGAGGTAATGGTCTCCCCTCATCTATCATGTCTGACTTTGTGGTCATCTCCGTTTCTTAGCTGAAGGAACCGATGTTGTCTGAAGACACTTTTGTGGTGGCGCAGTGGTTAGAATGCAGTATTGCAGTACTGCAGGGCTAACTCACTGCTTTCTCCAGGAGTTTGATTCTGAGCTGCTCAGGATTGACTCAGCCTTCCATCCTTCCGAGGTCGGTAAAATGAGGACCCAGATTGTTGGGGGCAATACTCTGACTCCGTAAACCACTTAGAGAGGGCTGTCAAGCACTAGGAAGCGTAATATAAGTCTAAGTGCTATTGCTATATGGCCAGCATGACTATCTGCCGAGGCACACAAAACACTGTTATTTTCCCCCTGAAGTGACACCTATTTATCTACTTACATTTGCATTCTTTCGAACTGCTAGGTTGGCAGGAGGTAGAGCAAGAATGGGAGCTCACACCGTCATGTGGTACTTGGGTCTTGAACTGCCGACAGTCTGGTCGACAAGCCCAGAGTCTTAACCGCTAAGCCACCTAATCCCTTTTGGTCATGACTATGTTTCACCCAAAAAGGAGGCATAATGTCAGTGACTACAATTCAGCTGCTGCCTTACTGTTGAAACAATTGAAGAACTAATCAAAGAAAAAAGCAAATAAAACAATAAACCCACCTTCTATCATTTGGGTATCACTGGGGACAAAGAAGTAGTTGTTGTGTCTCATCCTTCTACAATGGTCTCCAATTGTTTTACCTATGTAAGCAGGCAGAACTATATTACTTACAATACTTTTTTGAATTACTCATTCAACTGAAAATAATACATTCAAAACAGGGGTGGGTTCCTAATTTTTTTACTACCACTCTGTGGGTGTGGCTTATTTTGTGGGTGTGGCTTGCCAGCCATGTGACCGTGTGGGTGTGGGCCTTGGGAGCTTGGCAGAGGCCAGAGAAGTGGGGGGGCATTGCCCACCTGCAACGCAGCCCCCCGCAGCGGGAGCAGCAAGACCGCGGCAGCAGTTATTCTAGGAGGCTCTGTCCGGCCTAAATGCTTCTCCCCATTCAATGATCCTAGGCTCCTGCCGCCCATTCCCTTCCCCTCAGCAGCTAGAGAAGCCTCAAACGTGCGAAAATGCCTAGGATAATCAACGCACATTCGTAGCTTCTCAGACTGCTGAAGGGAGGGGAATGGAGATAGCTCCTGCCGCCCGTTCTTTCAGAGTTCATGTGCTCCCTCAGCCATCCTCCCCTGCTTGGACTCACTGTGGGGTAGGAAGGCAGCGCATGCGCAGTGCCAGAAGCTCAGCTTCTGGGCATGCGCAGAAGAAATTTTTTTAAAAAATTATTTTTTTTTAAAATGGCGCTTAGGCACTGGCAACCGATCGCACCGGTACTGTGACATCACCAGCGTGCCGCTACCGGTGCTATAGAGTGGACCGCACTGGTAGGAACCCACCACTGATTCAAAATGGGTAACCACAGTAGCTTCCTGTAAAAAAACAAGGGAATCTTCCCAAAAGATCCTTTATCCTAATGTGTATGTGGCTGGCTCCATTTATTTCAATTTTTGTTTGTTTAAGACTCATATTATATACAAAGATAAGTTATTGCTGTAGTTGGCATCAATAAGCAGACACCTCAGGCAGTGCTTGACATGTGTCTGTCATGAAAAGATTAAGGACAGACAACGGAGACATAGTGAGACTTCTGAATCACTTCCAACTCCATAGAAGATGACATCATCTCTGTAAGAAATCAGCTTCAACATAAGTTAACAACTGTGCTATAGTTTTATACGTCATTAGCCTAATGTTCTGTTTAACTACAACTATCAATCATTTATGTGATTAAACCATTCTGTGCCTGATAGCAAATTAGAGAATCTAAGCCCCTTACAGCTATATTCTAAATGGATGACTATTTTTTGTGTGTGCATTTTCTCTGAAGAGGATTTTGATTGTTGTTGTTGTTGAAGGAAACAACTTTCCTGATTTTCAAAGGGGAGTTCAACCCATTTAACCCAGGCTAAATCTAAATTCAGATGAATTTATTTTACAGAATAGTATCTTCCCAGGGTTGAGTTTCAGTTGACTGAATGAGTTAGGTACACAAACATGCAATGGGATAGTAAACTGGTTTTATCCACTGGGAAAATCCCAGTCAATGTTTTTCCACAAGTTCCTCTGAGAGCTTGGCCTGTTAAATGTAAACATTTACTTTGGGATCTGTACAATCCTGGCACACAATTCCAGCAAACCTGTTGTAATATCACAGTTTTATGATGGGTTTTGGCAGCCTGTCTTTTGATTAATCCAAAGCAATTATTCTCTATACAACAGGTCTTAAGAGGAGTAAGACCCTTTGAGCAACTTTAGCCAAGTGTAAAATAATTTTTATACACTATTATTCTTGTTTAAAAAAAAACAAGGGGGGGATACATCATGTGTCTTTGTTTTCAACGAACAATCCCACATTGGTTGCTTCATTTAAAAATTGTTCTGTTGTCATGGCAACTAAAGCCCTAACTAGGAATACCATGTAAACAGCTGTACTGGATTGTTATGTTAATAGAATTTTAGAAGTAATTAGCTCACAAAGATGTTTTGTTTTGTCTAGTTCGGAGCTCTGTGAAACTCCACTAAACAAATTATTGTGAAAAGAATAACTTGTTTATTTTAATAAGGCATTGTCATATGAATCTTTTATCAGCTGTCTTACAATGTTCAATCATGTACACACTGCAGAACTGAACACCACTAAATTGTATAACTTGTTTCTTATCAAAACATGATTATTCTAATTTTCTACATTTTCATTCTGCTTTTGTTGCTGCTAAAATGGGCTAAAATTATAGGTTCTGGGTGGACTCAAATGCTGGTAGTAGAAGTCATTACAGTTAACAAATTCTACTTCTCAAAAAGTCCTGCTGGATGCAACTTTCCTCTCAATCAGGCTCTTTGTATTTAACCTCAGTATAATGAGGCATTTAATCTTATTCAACCTGTTCCACTTATTTCAATGGGATTGCACTTTAGGCAAAAAAGCAAACCTACCTGTTTAGACTTTGTAGTTATGACCATAGAAAGCACATAAGGCAAACCGAGGGGGAAAATGAATAAAGAAAAAAAATGCAACCCTCTACACTTTTGCTGAATGAATCATTAGTTTGCAATAGTGGTAAATTTCTATAGCTTGGGTGTAAGATGAGGGTGCAGGTTCGTTCTACAAGCTTGTGGGTTGGTTTCTGAACGTTTCGTTACCAGGCTAACATCTTCAGCTGAGTTTAGGGAATGTCAGTGTCAGTGTTCTTCTGTTTATATGGGCTTCAGATGTGGGTGTGTGACCTAGACTGGTAACGAAATGTTTGGAAACCAACCCACAAGCTTGGAGAACAACCTTCACCCTCATGAATCATTAGTACTTAGAAGAGGTGGATTGCCACCATTTTGTTTCTTCCATTTCTATTCTTCTGGATCCCTAACATGTGCCACGTAAGTCTCTCAGTAATTAATCAAGTTGTCATTTTTTCCACTTAAGAATCTTTTTTACATAACCGCCAAGCAGCCATATATTAGTGAAGCATTCATGCATTGGGTTTTTGTCTGCATTTTGTTTATACGTGAAAGGGAAGCAAATCAACAAGTTCTTTAGGATAAACATTCAAGAAATCCTTTGCTTTAGGAAAAGACATCTGAACTGGAGTTATCAGTGAAAAAATATTCATATTTACAAGCCACCAGGGAAAACATCTCCATGTGAAGATTTGCACTGTTGTTTGGTTGATATGAATGGCAAATACTGCAAGTCAATTATCTAAACTAGCTTTTCTTAACCTAATGCTCTCTAGATGTGCTACACTTCCATAGTTGATACTAGGCTTGAAACAAACAAACAAACAAACAAACAACAACCACCATAACAATCAGCAGATTGTTGTTGTTAAGGATGAGAAGTTTCCTATATTCTCATTATATGTCTAGTCTGATCTTCCTTGCATCCAATTTAACTAATTGCACAAAAGGACATCTTTTTGGGATAACATTCCTCTGCCACATGCTTTATGAATGCTCAAAACTCCATCTGCAAAACAATAAAATACCACGCAGGAAATTGGTGCCAGTAGCACATAACATCACATAAGCTATTATTTAAGTTTATGTTTTGCAATATTTTATCCAAAGACATACTATTATTTGAAATTGGCTTAATGTGCAACATTTGGTACAATGCTTTGATACATGGTTGTTGCTGTTGTGGTTATTGTTGTTATAGTGCTGTGTTTTTGTTTTGTTTTTCTGCTCATCCATCAAAACCAATTTTGCAATCTATCGTTTTATTCAAAATTGAAAAATATGTGGTTTTCTATTTCAGGAAACGACAATCCTCAAAATTTGTAGCATTCTCAGGATGTAACAAGAGATCCAAAACTTGTTCTGCTCTGTGGTGTTCTCTTTGGTAAATAAAAATATTTCCCTAAAATCTCCCTAATTAGATCTGTTTCAACATAACTACCTAAGTCTGTTGTATTTCTGTTAACATTTGTTCACTTCCATCAATGTGGAACTTTACTTTGAAACAAAGGACAGAGTACATATAGCTGTACAAGATCACTAATTAAGGGAGAAAGGAAACTCACTGATTATAGTCCTTGGTATATCCTAGATAGGCTTGTGGAACAATTAGTATAAAGTAGCATAAGGAGATGCTCACTAATTATTGAGAAAATTGGATGTATAAGGTATGTAGTCTTCAGGCAATTTAAATTCCAGCTTCCTAATTCTATCGCTTATTCAGTTCATAACATAAATTATTGAGACAATCTTACAGAATATAATAAATCAATCTAATAATATAAACCAAGAGTTTAGTTTTCTCTGAACAGTTGTTTTAAAATAAAGAAAACTTTACCTAACTTTAAAGTAAGTTACACGCTCTGTACAGAAGCTCTAATGTTGGGAAAACTAAAAAGGAAGAGAAGAGTAGGATACCAGCAGTAAGGTGGATGGACCCAGTTATAGTTAATCCTTCACTTACAACCACAATTGAGCCCAAAATTTCTGTTGCTAAGCAAGACAGATGTTACTGAGTTTTGCCCCATTTTATGACTTTTATTGCCACGATTGTTAAGGGAATTACTTCAGTTCAGGGGAGGGTTGCTCACTTACCTTGCTACCAGTGCGCTGTGCGCGCATCATCACATTTTGTGTGTGCACGTGCATGCTGCGTGTGCACACCCCCTCGTGCGATTTTGCTTCCGCGCATGTGCGGAAGCAAAATCGCACCGAAATCTCATGAGGGGACGCGCGTGCACAATGTTGGTGATTTTTTGCTTCCGCGCATGCACGGAAGCAAAATCTTGCTGAAATCTCTCTCTCGTGCGTGTCCCCTTGCAAGATTTTGGTGCAATTTTGCTTCCGTGCATGCGCAGAAGCAAAAAATCGCAAAAAAAAATTGCAAAAAAAGATGGTGGCTGCTAGGCACCGGCAACCAACTGCACCGGGTTGGTAGCCTCTTGATGATGTCACCAGTCCGCCGCTACTGGTGCGATAGAGTGGACCGCACTGGTAGGAACCCACCACTGCTTCAGTTGTTAAGTTAGTAACACAGTTGTTAAGTAACTCTGACTTCCCCATTGATTTTGCTTGTCAGAAGGTCGCAAAAGGTGATCACATGACCCCGGGACACTGTAACTGTCACACACGCTAGCTGCCAAGTGTCCGAATTATGATCACATGACCAAGAGGATGCTGAAATGGTCTTAAATGTGAAAAATGGTCATAAGTCACTTTTTCCCCAGTGCGGTTATAACTTCAAATGGTCATTAAATGAATGATAGTAAATCGAGAACTGCCTGTAATTAATGGTAAGGTTGGAAACAAAGAAGATAAATGTGACAGAGACATTTGGATACAGCCCTGCTTTTTCAACTAGAAAGGTTCAAGAAGACTTCCACATGTGATTGGCATGAAAGTACATGGACAATACTTCCTTGTTTTTAGTCTTGGAAGAGTGAACTAGTTTTGAAATTCATGTGCTAAAAGACATCTCTAACAACAAGAAGATATTGGTTGAGTTCAACATTTTTATAAACTTACCTATTGAAGACTTTTTGAACAAATACGTGCCTTGAAATGAAGTTATACCGATACTTCAATGTTTATACTACTTATCCATTAAAAAAAAAATCATACAAAGGCATATATTAGTGGAAAGTTCACATTATTTGGTGAAAATATGTTTAAAACAGGTATCTGATTTTCTCCAGGATGCATTAGATATAATTTGGCATTTCTATTTCCTTGAATGTCATCTTTTTAAATATACAATATATACATTATTTAGTTGATTTATTAGATTTCTAACCCAATTTTTCACTAAGGTTTAAAGGCATTATACAAAGCAGTCCTTCTCCAGATTTTTCTTTCCTGCAACAGTAGACCTTGATTAGGTGGTCTGAAGAGAATAACTTATCCATAGTCACCCAATTGGGTTACATGAATTTTAAGTCTAACGTATTACATGATATATTCTGCTGCTTCAGAATTCCATATTTTTGGTAAAAGGTGTAATCCACGTAAATTGAAAGGAGTTAAAATGTTGGCTACATGTCCTCTGGGGAAGGATTCATTAGAACTATTAAATAATTATAATAATGCTTGAACTTGCTAAACATATAAATAAAAACACAGAATACAGATGCAAAAAGAAATCTGAACATCTTCAATATGTATGATCTTAATATGACTAAAATATGTATTGTAAAGAGCACACATGGAAAAAATATTTGGAAAATTTCATGTTATTATAGAAACATCATTTTATTATTATTTTACTTATTAAACGTATATGCCACCTATTTTGCCTACAAGGCAACGCTAGGTGGTTGACAAGCAATAAAAGCAACAAGATGAAACATTAAGACATTAAAATAATAAATATTTAACATTCATCTAAAAATGAAGGTGGCAAGGAAGGGAACGAAATGCACACAGGGGAAAGGGGTGTGACCTGTGTGTCTTATCTTAGTCCATTAACATCTCCAGAATGACACCTTCCTATTGGGGACCCAGACCAGTTGGCAGAACCAGATCTTCAGGCCCTTTTGGAAGGCCAACAGGGTAGGTGTGGATCTCAGTTCAGGGGGCATAATGTTCCACATTGCTTGTGAACACAGAGCCATCTTCAGCTGAGGAAGGGGACCAAGACAAGACGTTCACAGAATTCAGGTCCTTCAAACAACAGTGAGATGATCCTCATTCTTGTGATTCAGACTTTGAAACTGACTGCTAACCATCCAGTCCATGAGAATGCCATTCCCTCTTTGTGAAAGATAAAGAACAGATACATGGATAGAGATAGAGAACAGGGACATGGAGTACAACTCTGATATGGTTGTACAGAGGAACACTTGGTGTAAACCAGTCTGCATAGTAACAGCCTAAGCTGCAAAACTGAAATTATTTTTGCCAAGGGTGGTTAGACAGAGACTGGGATCACCTTATATTTTAAGGCCTCACTTCAGTGCTGTGTCTCAATTCTAACTTAACTTTGTATGCTGGTTCCACTTAATTTTGAACCTTGCCATATCTATTCTTTTTTCGAAACTTGATTTTTTAAAATTGTCCATGAATCTTTCTTTACCTTTTAAACCTTGGGTATCAGTATGAACTCTATTTCCTTTGAATTCAGGCTGCATTTTCCACTACACCTTGACCAACTCTGTTTATAAGCTCAAAATTACAGGTTAGCTGGCTCCAACCTGAATGGACCAAGTTAATATTTGTAAACAGTACATAGGAGATGGTGATGAACACTCATGCAACTTTTTACGTTTTTTTTAAAAGTAGATGTAGCAGAATTTGTAAGATTACAAATCGTAAGATGCCTCTCTATACTTCAAAACACATATGATAGCCGAAAGATTTCTCAAGCCTGGTCTGTATTATGAATTGGACTTATGAATCAATAATAAGCCACCATTTAACACGATAATTGCAAAATTTATTTTTCAGACATGCACTGGCTCACAGGCTTTATAAAAGACCAGATGTCTGCTAGCAAAGCAAGAGAGCATTTCCACTGAATCAGAAGGTTTCAGAGCAGGCTAAAATTGCAAAGGATTTCATAATGTTTCACTCCTCAGAGTCCATTCATCTCTTCTTTCATGGGGAATTTATGCTGTTAACTCCTATTACTGCTAACAGGAGTTACGAGTGTAAATGTGACACATCGCTGGGCGAATGGACTGCCTGCTTAAATGAAGCTAATTGTTCGGAGCATTTGGTGCTTGAGATAATAGTAATGTCACATTCTACATTCCAGTCACTGGGCCAGTTTCTTAGAGATAATGATGAGCACCTGCAACTTCCTTTCCTCAGCTGATAGAAACCAGAGGTGCTTAGCACCTCTTTGGATTCAGTCAATTGATTTTCACAAAACCCTTAAATTGAAAGCCGGTGCAGAAGCATCTTGTTAATGGATGGGAAGAAATATCTTATATATCTGGATCTTAGGTCCACTAATCCTTCCAACTGTTTTGGGTTTTATATTAATAGCATTGTCTTTGGACACCAGAAGACTTCTCCTTAAATCAGGCCTCTTCTCCACTTCCATTTGATGGCAAAACTGGTATCTTGCTTTAATTGCCAAATGTTTAATAGCAATAGCACTTTACAGCACTCTCTAAGCGGTTTATAGATTCAGCATATTGCCCCCCAACAATCTGGTTCCTCATTTAACAACCTCAGAAGGATGGAAGGCTGAGTCAACCTTGAGCTGGTCAAAGATTGAACTCCTGGCAGTGGGCAGAGCTAGCCTGAAATACTGCATTCTAACCACTGTGCCACCATGGCAATACTTGTTTCATTTTCTCCTGCTTTCCTAGTCATCTGTGAAATTTGTACCATAGAAATGATCTAGTAAGATGAAAGGTTAGGGTACATTTACACACGGAAATAGGAATTGGGAGAAGAGATATCTGACTTGTTCATCAGTTATATGCTTTCTCTATGTGATTCAATGCTTGTAGGCAATGAAGAAACCTTGGATTAGGAGATATTTATTTATTTATTAAATTTAGATCCCTCCATCTCGCTGTCATGTGATTCTGGGTGTCTTACAATCCAATAAAACAACATTATAACAGATTAAAACAATAAAAGATTAAATACAACATTAATTTAAAATTAAAGAAACAGCTAAGATAATGGAGGACATACAATGGAGTGGCGGTGAGATCATCTCTTTAGTCCAATAACCAACTCCAGTCTCACAGGCCTGTCTTCATCAAAACAACAGCAAAAAAATCAGAACGCTTGAATTTATACATGCTTAAGTTGTTGGAGAATTTTTGCTGGATATAGTGTACCATCCTGTTTATGAATAAAATGATAACATTCATTAAAAGTTGTGTCATTGCAGATCCTGGAAAACTAAATGTGTTCAGACTGATTCTGTTTATGTTGGATAAAGGAAGAATTTTCACTTATCAGATTTTTCTTACTTCATTTTACCATAATCCTGAAATGTCTACATATGGGTGCCTATCTCTGAAAATAGATAGATGATAGATAGATAGATAGATAGATAGATAGATAGATAGATAGATAGATAGATAGATAGATAGATAGATAGATAGATAGATAGATAGATAGATAGAGTCATCCTTCCAAAACAACCCTGTGGCATCACATTTTAAGTCAGGCACAGCTTGAATTAGTGCAGGTTACCACATATCATAGTAGATTATTCTTCAGACGTACTTGATTCTTTAATCGATTGACTGTGTATTCAATAACTTTTATTAGTGATTGTATATGGCATGAGACAACCCAAATCCTGCATTACCAAATAAATTTGTTGCAAGAATGATAATTTATTCCTATTGTTCAGTTTTATATCCCATCTTTATATCATACAGGGCACCAATTAGCATCTTAAGAATGTATTTTTCTGCAGATAAGCATGTAAAAGAAAAGGTGTTAGCTAAAATTATCAGACCAAAAGTCATCAACATATAACTTTTATGGGATCATGGGCTGCATTTTGATAAAGAGAAGGTAACAGTGGAAAGGACAATGACCCAAAGTGATGGGGACCTGGGACTTGAAAGGGAACTGGGGTAAAGGTTATATTTTAAAAGAGAACATCCCCATTTTGGTTTTATAGTAATTCTGGAATGTTCAGTAAAGAGATGCTTGTGGCTCTTGACTACAAATTGTTCACCTCTGACCTAGACCTGTATTTGTGACATTGTAAAATGGCATAAAAGAGAAAAACGGGGAAAAGCATTTTAAAAGCATGCAGTGTTTTTGCAGTTTCATCCTGAATAGTTTCAAGAACAGTCTACAGAATATTACTATAAATCTTGACATGGACTACCTCTCCCATCCTGCTCTAAACACATATTGAACTCTGACATTTTTTTTCTTTTAAAATAATTGGGTTTCAATATTTAACTGATCCCATTATTTGGCAATTTCTGGCAAAAAGTTAGGGTCTGCAAAATCTGTTAGAGACAGAATTTTGTTTATCAGATTTAGTATGGCTAAACTGGTCTCATTTCTTGGGGATTTGTGATTAAAACTGGGTTCATTTATGGCCTACTTGGTTGCAGTTTAGATGGGTTGTTTCAATACTTCGGAAAACATTATTCTATTTGATAGAATAATAGTTTCCTTCATCGGAGTGTGAAAGAAACCAGGAATTCTTAGCAAAGAATTAATATTTTATAGGGGTGATGGCAGAAGGATTATTTAATAAAGAAAAGAGATGTGTTTTAAAAACAACTTTGGAACTTGTTCCTAAGGAAAGCAAATATTCATCTAATGTTAGGCCCCAAACCGGGAATAACACATGCTAATTCTTCCAAACTGCTTTCTTTATTGTTTCACACCTATAGGCAAAATCTTGCTGAAAACTCTACTATCTGCATCTACAATAAACTCTGTGAACTATTAGGGAGGGACTGTCTTCACCCTCTTTCTCTCATACATAATATCTGAGTTGAGTTACTCCTCTGGAATGTGTCCCTTTGTCCTGGGATTCCATCTCCTCATTCCATCTTCCATCATAGCTAAGGCTACCCTAAATTTATGAGAACTAACAGCTGTTAGAAATAATTATGTTGTGATAACCCTCCTAGTCCCTAGGTTATCAGGCTGTAAATGTGATGGCAGGAGAATTGTACTTTCTGGCTTACAAGATTGACATTAGCCTTACCAAGTAGACTAGACAGGAAAGACTCAGATAAGCTAATTCTGATAGTGAACCATCTGTTACACCATCCTCATCTATATTCTATGGGCCATCTCTCTCCACTTTTTCTGATCTTGTATGGTTTGTTTCAGTTGTTTTATGGTCTGCTCGTATTGGCTTTGAGGTTAACTATTTTTGGTCAGTCTTGTGTCCTTTTATCACTGATCATTCCAAGCATAACAGTCTTTTCCAATGAGTCTGATCATATGATATGGCTGATACAAAGTGGAATTGTGTGGTTTTGCTTTTCAGTGATATGTCTGGCTTTATATGTTCCAGTACTTGCTTGTTTGTCGTCTTTGCTATCCAAGGAACGTACAAGAGCCTTCTCCAACATCACAGCTTGAAGAAGTCAATTTTCCTCCTGTCTAGCTTTTTCATGGTCCAAGGCTAATCCTATCTTATTGTAAAACTACTTTAGCAGAATCTTGCAAATTGGAAGTACAATTTTCCCGCTTTCACTTTTACAGCCTGGTAACTTAGGGAGAGTCTATTCAGAGCCTCTTACTCTGACAACTATGCAGCCATAGGCTATGGTTCCTCTTATCTGACCATTCTTTAAGCAGCATCTCTTCACCCAAGGTCATTTCTACATACCATAACAACGATGAAGCATACAGTATGATAGATTAATAAGCGGAAGGATGGATTGTTTCTTATATATTTGAGGAGCACAATTTTACATTTCTAAATTTCAATCAAGGTAATTAATATCAGGATTTTAAGGAATTGGTGTAAGTTAACAACTACTGTATGTGCTATGTACGGAAAGTGACACTACTATCACAAAGACATGTAAAAGGTAAATAGTTGCATTATATAAACATTCAGTATTAAAGGCACCATGAAAATGGTGTGGTGGAATTGAGGGGATGGAGAGAAAGTAGAACAAAAGCAGATTGTTGTTTCCTGAAAGAAGCTACACAAAAGATTTACTTAGAATGACTCAATGAATTCTGCATAAATGTACTTTCCAAATAGTGTACCATTATCAGCCCTCTCTAGAAAGACATTTGACTCTTTCAAGAATCCTTGATTCCCATGATTAATATTCACTGTTACAAGACAGGAAAGAGAGTGGAGTGGAACAGAATCAAAAACACTATTTTTCCGTCTCTCATTCAGGGATAAATTAGAGTGTGATGTGTTGAACTTGAGAAGCATGTTACTCAGAAGAGCTCAAATTAATACAAAGTTCCAGAAATCTCTATACATTAAATAAACAATATCGCATTCACATATCTTTCATATG